>OZ038322.1:5244034-5328114 GCA_964035795.1 Pterobdella sp. o SKG-2022
TCATGTATCATATCGATGATATCAATACAAACTAATTTTTAATGGTTAATTCCCTAATAGTTAACCCTCCAACCAATTGCACAAGGAATTCTGTTTTGATCCTCCTTGATGACTCATGTTCGTGATCTGAACGTTGTGAAAGCAGTGAGTCGATTTCGTCAATGAATACTACTGCAGGCTGGTGGGCCCGAGCTACTGCAAACAATGCCCTTACCATCTTCTCACCATCACCCACCTTGGTGTCAAGTGGTTAGCAGTTATCTAAAGTTATTTGCATTAGAGTTTTGGTTCACTATTTCATTATTTTTTTAATCAATTGATCAAATTCTTTTTATAGCCCGTTTTTCTTTACCAAAAGTTGGGCTTTTTGAAAGATCTATCTTGAAGTCGGCCTTTCCACTCGATTGAAGATTGAGAGGATCTGCATAAGCCATGGTTAGCTTATTTTTCTCATTCAATACAAGTTCGTTCCAGGTCGCTTTCGGTTTTCAGGTTTCTTGCATGCACCCAATTCCAACTTTCGCACCTGCAAGATCCAACCGGCGTTTTGCTACACATGTATAAACCACTACCTCAACATCTTAAACGTCAAACATATAAGAAACCAAATTTGAATAGATATTATTTGTTTTCACGTTCCACATCCCGCTAAGTCGTTTCGTTTAAGGCGGTTCAAGGTTTACACATTTACAGCCAATGTTTCAGTAGCAAGTCTGACACAGGTTGAATAGATAAATCTAACAACAAAGATAGATAGTGATTAGTAGAATTTAATTTTTTACTTTATCATTCACCATTTATAATGGTCCACATGAAGTAGCGCTCTGCGAAACCAATCAATTGCGCAACCGAAACCCCAGATAGAGGCATACAAATGGTTGATTTACTTACAAAGATAGATGGTGACAAGTATAGGGATAGAAATAGTAGAAACTCACTCCAGGCACACTTACAACGTGTTATTGAAGCAAACTCACATCCACCACCTGCAGATAATATATCCCCAAAATAGCGGAACTCTGGGACAACTTACAGTTTTTCATCACCAACCAATCTACAATCAACGGGCCAAACTGTACCAAATCAGCAACCAAGTTTGAAGTCAAAATCAAGACATATAAATGAGAAATTGAATTCAACTGATTAGTTTTGAAATATTGACTATATTATTTAATTTGACATTCATTTTGACTCACACTAAAATTTCAAAATATTTCAACGATCGAATTCTGATTCACAAAATCTTACCCATTTTGACGTGAGGGAAGATGCGCTTATGTTGAAGAAGGTTGATTTTGATTGGCTCGCTATGCATTTACCTTTGAGTCACAAAATAATATTCATTCAATCATATTATAACTATTTAAAACTGAAAATTTTAAATTATTTCAAAAAATTGGTAATAGAAACTAAAAAACTTAGGATTAAAAATTCAGTTGGTATTTACATCATCATCATTTCCATAATACGTTTTTATTATTATTATTATTATTATTATTACTCGTTCAACGTCTGTAGTCTCATGGCATTAAGTTAGACATAATCAAAATAAATTCCAAACAATGTGAAATGTGGAAGGTAGACACAAACCTATTAATGTTTTTCCTGTGCCTGGAGGGCCAAAAAGAAGGAGTCCTTTAGGGGGACCTCTCAACCCCACGAAGATATCCCTGCAACGGCATGTTAATGGAGGTTATAATATAAACATTTTTTATAAATATAATTGAATCACATGATAACGGAAGTTCGATAAACAAAAGCGTTCACGTTATTCAGATAATAGGTGGTTGGTTTAAATTATTTCAAAATAAGATCTTTTTATTGCCTGTTTTATTTTCCCTAGGAAAAGAAATAAAGATGAACGGAATAATTAAAACAATCAACATATGAACAGCAAAAAACTGATGTAAATTTGTGTCAAAACTTTTCATAAAACCTATTAGGAATCCTCCAACTCACGGTCTTAACATGGGCCACACCACAATCTCTCTTATGGTCTTTTTGGCAAACTCCAGGCCTGCTATATCCTCCCAGTCCACGGGGGGACCATGGTCAATAATCTGGGCATCATAATCGTTATGGTAGGCTCTAAGAGATTATTGAGGGTGTGTGTGTGCCTATAGTATTTGTAACTTTTTAGAGATATCTTTGTGTGCTAAAAAAAACTTTTAACAGTTTTTTTACGTTGATTTCTAAGTTTTTAGTACATTTATTAAGCAAAAATAGCTGGAATTTTCGATAAGTATAGCTTTACCATGAAACTTTCATATCCTAAAGTTTTATGGTAAGAATATATAGCAATTAAATGATATACAGATCAAAAGGGTTCCTGCATCAATAAAATCAAGTGTAATTGAAAAGTTTGCTTTTTCAGCGAAAAGCTTTATATCTTACTAAAAATTATTAGTGTTCTTAAATATGATAAAGATATGCATGTCGAAAATTTTAGCTATTTTTGCATGATGAATGTACTAAAAACTAATATATGCAATTTCATTTTAGCCATAGCTGGATGCACATAGCAATTAACTTGTTTCATAAGCATATACTATACGTTATAAACTAAACAAGTGATGCTTTTACAAGAATATTTATGTATCAATACCTATTTTATGACACAGTTCTAATACCATATATTTCATGAAAACAGGTATTACTTAAAAAAGTGAAATTATACAAATTTTCATGAATAACCTATCTATGGTTAAATTATATCATTTTTCATTAAAACACATATAGAAAACATGGCTGAAAGAATGTCACCTCATTAGAAATTAGCTCGACCATCTTAGGGTCAATGTTTTGTAGTTTGGGGTCCTCACAATCAGGCAAGATTGTAGGTGCAGATAGCTTCTTGGAGCTGATAACAAAAACGATTTAATTAAAAAGTTAATTAAAATTATCAAAATAATTAATTTCAGATAATTCATGAAAAATTGGATAAAATTTAAACGATTTTTTCTCTAAGAATTCTGAATTTAACTTATACAATATTTTTATGTAGCTTCTAGATTTTTAAAGTATAACAAACAAAGTTATTTCTTCAAGATAGATATTAATAAAATGTAATGCAATGAAGCTACTCTTTGTCATCAGTATCTCGATTCATGACTGGAGGAACAAATTTTGAGTTGATCCTTCTTCGACTGGGAAGAAATATTTTTTTGAATGCTATTAATTGTATATTGTGATATACAAAAAATTTTGAATATATTATGCTTTTTGAGCCAAAAATGCTTTATAGTAGTTAACTTAGCATTAAAAAGTAATCACACTGATTCTCCAAGCATATTTAATCTGTCACAGAATAATGAATGATATACTACAAATAAAGACTAGAACATAATTTAGTGAACCATAAATCATTCCAATCACTTGAGAAAGATTTTCTTATGAAAAGCTTTGTGAATTAAATTTAATAAATACTTTGGGTTTGTTTATTTACTATAAATTTCCCCTAAATTGGGTTATGTTGCGCAATTGATAGGTTTCACAGGAAGCTAACCCATGTGAAACATTCAAAAATGAGATTAATATACCTAGCGAACAAAAGATAGTGAATTAATATGCAATTGGGAAAAAAATAGAATATCTATTAACTTAAATAACTAAGCTTTTCGTAAGACAAACTTATATTATCAAAAAACAATTATCTAGTGGTAAAGATTCAAAATCACCTGGAACCAAGGCACTTCTTTGACCTGCCATAAGGCAAGTGGTCATAGAGAGTCTTGTTGGATGTGGAGTCACAAGGCACATTTGCTTGTTTGTTCTTTTGCATGATGTCTGCATTCTAAACCATTTGAAAATTAATTGGCATTCGAAAAATAATTGTAAGAAATTATGAAAATAATGAAATGGTCGGAACAATACCAATTTGTCTCTGGCAGTTTTGAAAGCACCAAAACCAGCCTGCTGAAATTATTGAATAACATCTGATTAAATTTTTGAGTTCTTTCAATGTTGAAGCAAAAAGATTTTTCTAATTAAAAAAGAAGTTACTTTTTGCTTGGTCTTAAAGTTATCATTTTCATCAATGCTTTCTTTTTCATATTTATCATTTTTATTCATATTAACACTCATCAGATCTCCCCCATGTGGCATATAAAAGCCCTCACTGCTCTTGTATCTCTTGTTAGGTGAATTAAACTCCAATGTATGGTGAGAAGTATTTGAAAAGAAAGAATTTGAGTCATTCCGTTTATAAACTTTTGAAGAAACATCATTGCAGTTGGAATGAATTCGTTTATTGAAATTATGGTCTGAAATTTTTATATTATTATTAGCTTGTTTGAATTTACTGTTGAAATTCTCAGTGAAAATAATTTTATATTTAAGAACCTTCATCTGATTTTGGTATAATACTTTGCTTAACTTTGTTTCCGTGCAAAGATGCAAACTCAGAAGTTAAAGCTTGTAAATGAGAAAAGTCATTTCTTTCAAACATTATTTGTTTGTTTTCATGCCTCATCTGATAAAGGTACACCGATAAAGAAAATTTTGGAAAAAATTTTGATTACAAAAATAAACCTTGCAGCTTTTTATTAAATTTTCAATGAAGGAATTTTTAGATAAAACTTCTTTAAATCCTGAAACCCATTCTTTGCTTTCTTTAATGAAAATTTACATGTGTAAAAAACTCAATGTAAAATATAAGCATATTATAACTCACTATTATCCACATTACTAATATTTGCCAACAAAGAATCTGCATAATTGTTCAGACCTACAGCAATTGAATTTTAATATAATATTGATTGCTTTATTTAGCAATAACCATTTATGATGGAAAAATTTTAACCATTTATTGAGTCTACTTGTGAAGAATAAAGTTTTTTCGAATTTGAAAAACAATCAACATTCCTTTCAAAAATTTAATTTTATATTATTTATACTTCAAGTGTGTTAATTAAATTTTAAATATTAATTTCATACATTATTTTAGAAGATAAAAACAGACGATTTCGCAAGTTCTCAACTTTGTTATAATTTTCATTTCGAGAATCATCTAATGTCAATTTTTCTGAATAAATAGAAGATATAAAGTTATCTTGCATAGTAAAGCTAGGATCAAAGGCAAATCAATAGCACAAATGCAAATTGAAAGTGGCGCACATTGTTATGTGTAAGACGGGACTTTAGTTAGAAATTATGTAAAAAATTTAAAGAAATTCAAATATAAGTATTTATATTTTTATGCTTATTTTTTGTGAGTTTGAATTTATTGCTAATTGTTTATTTTAATCTAGTTTTTCAAAAATTAATTTGTACTAATATTTTGTAACATAATTTTTCTCTCAGTCACTTATGAATTTTAAAAATTTTTTTAAATTGTTTCGAAACAAGTTTTATGAAACAGATATTGTACAGATGTTAACAGATGTTCTACCGACATGGGTTTCGGATAAAGAACTGGAAACCTCTCTCAATCTTCTCTTTCCATCTGCTCATCCCAGTGCTCTTCGTGCCTTCAGACAGAGGCCTAACGCACGAAATCCTTCTACCCGTGATTGGCTTATCCAAGTTCCAAGCACTGTTTCTCCCACTCTAATCAAGTCCAAGAATATTCACCTCCCTTTTGGTAGATTTCCTTTCCTCTCCCGAATTCACCCTACTAGATGTCTGAATTGCCAGACTTATGGCCATAATATAGCTAAATGCCACAACCCTAGAGTATGTGAGCACTGTGGCAAAGACCATCCGTCTGACAACTGCTCTAGATCTTCTCCTCCCTTCTGTGTTCCTTGTTTTAGATCAAATCGTCCTTGCCATGACCATGTCACCACATCCTCTTCTTGTCCGGTGTACAAGCAACAAGTGCGACTTAAGATGGGGCGTACGGCCTGGCAATGAAGGCCTGCCTTACTCATGCACCCTCAAAATCCATCTCCTTTTGTGAAGTTTGGCCTTTTCAATCCTCGTTCCACTCGCAACAAATCCACTCTTATCCTGGACGCGATCTCCACTCACTGTTTCGATATCCTTGCATTGACTGAAACGTGGATCCCGGAAGATGCTGACAATGTCACAAAATACGACATTGTTCCCCCAGGTTACCATGTTCTACATTCTCATCGTTCTAGTGGAAAGCGCGGTGGTGGTATTTCTTTGATTTCCTCCAACTCCGTTAAACTGACACTTGTAAAATCTGAAATACACTCTTCCTTTGAAGCATGAACTGCCCAAGCCTCTTTCCTAACACGTTCCTTAACCATTTCTGTTATTTACCGCCCTCCTAACTCAAGTAATTTTATTCGTGAACTCACAGCTCATCTTTATTTTCTTTCTTCGACATTCAATCATTTCATAATGGCTGGAGATTTTAATACCCCTAATTTTCATCATCTTGATAATCCCCTTAATATTCTTTTGCGAGAGCACGGTTTGACGCAGCATATTAACTTTCCAACTCACAGGCTTGGCAATACTCTCGATCTTGTTATCACACCGGCTTCTCTCTCTCATTTTATTTCTGACCCTGTCAGCGAAATTTTTGAATCTGATCATTTCCTTATTTCGTGCCGTCTTAACCTCGTACGGCCCCACCTTTCACCTCATCGTGTCACTTCTCGATCTTTCAGGAATCTCAACTTGGCCGGCTTTGGAAAGGATGTCAATTTTATAAGCGATTTACTTATTAATTCTCCAATCTCTAAGGTTGATGACTTTGTTAGTTCCATGGACAAATTGTTTCTTTCGCTGATGAATACTCATGCTCCTTTACGCAGTCATACTTTTCGCCCCAGCTTGCATTCACACTTTCATCTGTCTGAAAATGCTCTCTCTGCCAAACGCCGAAGAAGGAAAATCGAGAGACAGATATCCAGTCTCCGAAAGCTTTGTGTGCAAGTCCCCGATGATCTTTTACAGGAATTCCGTATTTCACGTAAACTCGCCCGCGCCGCCATTAACAAGTCACGTGCTGATTATCTTAATCTATCGCTATTTTCAGCGACACCTAACTCCAAAGCCTTTTGGAAAACGGCGAACTCCATACTTCACAGGTCTCCTCCACTTCCTCCACGGACTTCTGCGGAATATGATCTTTTTGTTGAAAACTTTAGCGCTTTTTTCAAGACTAAGATTGAGTTGATTCATAGCTCGTTACCGATCACTAATCTTCCCCGTCAGCCCTCCTTAACTGACAGTGATCAATCAAATCTCTCATTTTTCTCACCTCCTAGTGTTGACGAAATCATCAAATTGATCAATTCTCTCCCAAATAAATCCTCACCTTTAGATATAATCCCTGTTTTCCTGCTGAAGCAGTTTTCCGGCATCTTCGCCTCCATTATATGCAAACTTTCGGCTCTTTCCTTTTCACAGGGTATTTTTCCAACTTCATTCAAAACGGCGCAGATAACCCCTTTACTGAAAAAATATAATCTAGACCCCATGCAACCATCCAATTATCGTCCAATTTCAAACCTCAGCACCATCTCAAAGATCTTAGAAAGGGTTGTTCTCAAGAGATTATCCTCTCATGTTTCTGTACTGCGTAACTTCAACCTTTTCCAGTCGGCGTATCGCTCACATCACTCAACGGAAACTGCGCTTTTGTACATCACTGACAGCCTCCGCAATATCTGTGCTACCGGGTCTGCGGCCGTCTTAGTGTCTTTAGATATTTCAGCAGCTTTTGACACCATTAATCATCCAAATATGCTGCATATCCTTGAAGTCTACTTTCACATTTCTGGCATTGCTTTATCCTGGTTTCAGTCCTATCTTTCCGAACGCAAGCAATTTGTTAAGATAAGCTGCTCTTCTTCTACCCCTGTCTCTCTTCGTTTTGGTGTTCCTCAAGGTTCTGTTCTTGGGCCCATACTCTTTTCTCTTTATACTTCTCTTATTAGAGAGATCATACAGAAGCACGACGTTCTATATCATCAGTTTGCTGATGATATTACCCTCTCTACAGGCGCCTCTTACCTTGATCCTCATCCCAGCCTCACTAAGATATCTGAATGCATCACTGAGCTCAATCTTTGGTTTTCTAACAATCACCTCATGTTGAGTCCTAACAAAAGCGAAGTGATGTTTGTCGGCAGTCCCATATTCCTTTCCAAATCCAATCTTCCCACTGAAGTAATCTTTGACGGCACTACTCTTTCCGTAACGTCCAAACTGAAGATACTAGGTGTAACTCTTGATTCTAGACTCAACTTTACACACTTTGTCTCTCAGATCATACAATCATCCAACTTTCATCTCCATGCGATCAGACAGGCACGCAAGTTCCTACCCTCTGACACTGCCGTTGCTCTGATCATCTCTTTAGTTCTTTCAAGGATTGATTACTGTAACTCTCTTCTTTGTCGACTCCCGAACTGTCTTATTTCTAAGTTGCAATCTCTCCAAAATCGCGCTGCTAAAACCGCTCTTCAAGCCGACTACTATTCTTCATCTCACACCTGTCTTGATCGCCTCCATTGGCTGCCGGTCGTACTAAGAGCCCAGTTCAAGTTGCTATGGCTCACGGCTAACATCTTATATTTTAATCAGCCGGCTTATTTATATGACCGTCTTTCCATTAGACAGACTCCTGAGTCTCTCAGGTCTTCAAACTCTGGTTTATGCCTACATCAGCCTGTCTCTTCTAAACCTTTCTTACATCGCTCCTTCTCGCATATTGCCTCTCACTTATGGAACTCTCTTCCACTTAATGTCCGTCTTTCACCTTCTCTTAAAATTTTTCGCAAGCGTTTAAAAACGCGTCTTTATAGCCAAATTTCTTTCTCATAGCCCTTCTGATTAGAACAGCGCCTCTGCAGCAAACCTAGTTTGCAAACTGCGCGCCCTACAAATAATAAATAATAATAATAATAATAAAAAAGCTCTATTCTTCAGCGTTCTTTTTTAACTATGACAAAGCCACACTACTAATACCCACCTACAACATGGCCTACTAAAAATAAAAGATAAAACTAAAAAAGGAAAAATGAGTCTAGCGGGTCATTGTTTCAGGCATCCCAAAAAAGTCGCTTTTTAAACTCATATTTTGGCAATCAACCGAATAAAAGCGAAGCAAACAAATAAGAAAAATACATATTTAGATGTTCTATTGAACAAAAATAGAAATACGAAAACAGAAAATATTAACGAACTATCTAAAATTACTTGCTTTAATAATCAAATTATTTCTAAAAAACAAAACACGTTTGGATTTCATTGCTATCAAAGTCAGAAAATTTCAAACCAGAATTTCAAAAAAAACTTAAAAAATCGTTGTTGCTAGATTCTTGCAAGTCCATGATGTTGGTGTAATTTGGGGCCTCATCGTTAGTGCTTTCTTAGTTCGTGATGGTAGTTTTGTACGTGATTTTCATTTTGTATGCACATGAGTAATGATTGATCTCCATTGGAATTTTTAAAAAAGATATAGAATATAAAGAAAGTATATTTAATAAAAA
Organism: Pterobdella sp. o SKG-2022; assembly: GCA_964035795.1. Lineage (NCBI taxonomy): Eukaryota > Metazoa > Annelida > Clitellata > Hirudinida > Piscicolidae > Pterobdella > Pterobdella occidentalis. Next base: position 5,253,448 of record OZ038322.1, read on the forward strand.
GTTTCATTAAAAATTTCAAAAGATAATGTTATCAAACTATTTCGTTAATAAAAACAATCATAATGAAAATTTAATCTAGTTTTCATGAATTAAATTGAAATATTGAGTTAGAAGCACTTTGAAGTTAATCATTGCAAAACTATTTCTCGGGATTTCAAATGCCTGAATAAGTTTTCAATCAAAAAAAGCAGATGGTTTTATTCAACTAAATTGTGTGCTTAAAAAATTTTATTCATTTGGGCACTCATCGTTTTTAACAATAATCTATATGCTTTTATGATTTATTTATCATTTCAATTTTTCGAGCCAAAAATAAATTTTTAAATGAAAACACTTTCAGGAGTTTATTTTATTCCACGAAGCTTTTCGTAAAATGAATATTTGAACCTCTATTTCATAATGTAAGTTCATCTCATGAAAAGCCTCGTGGAATAAAATAAACTTCTAAAAGTGTTTTCATTTGAATAAGTATTTATCATTACTAAATAAAGTGCCATAACACCCGAATAAGCAAATGACGTTTAAAAAAGTCACTCAAAATTCAGTTAGGTAAAAAATATTCTAAAGAACACAACATCAAACTACATAGCAGACATCCGACTTGAAAACACACGTTTGAAATCACAAAAGTGCAATTTATTTCATGTTTTTGTTGTTAAAAACTTTACTTTTTTATTCCAATGTTTCACGTCAAAAATAGACTTTTATAAATCTCTAAAATTTAATCTAAGTAAAATCTTATCAAAGTAGATTTACGGTATTCAGAGCTTTTATGAAGTTTGGCGCTCAAGAATATGTGGAATATTTTTTATAATTCTGGCTCTTGATCTTCTCAAAATCTAAAATCAACAGATCCTCAAAAATTGTTCAATACAACTATAATTATGAATTAATTTCAGGTTTAAAATGAGATCTTCAACATCTACCGACAGTTTATCGAGAAGGAGGCATTATTACTTAGATGAAATTAATGAATCGGACTTTGCTATAAACTATAGACCAGGTATTTATGATGGAAATGTGCTTTTAAAGATAGGACTGAAAATTTTAAAAAATAAATGAGCCCGTTTTTTTTCAAATTTTCTTCGTTTGTAGTTTTGTCTATTTCGAAGCTTTATATAGTCTTATAATTGGTATAAACTTCTCGAAACATAAAAAAAACAACCATATGACCGTCTAATCCAGAAAAAGCTTGCATTGGATATTACTCAATAAGATAAGGTATTAAAAGCGTTTCTAAAGAACCAAAGAGCGGTAATAAAAAATAAACCTTGTGTTGACCATTTTTGCATAGATGGCATATTTTGGTAGTCTTTATAAAACTTCTTTCCGTGTACAAATTTTGAAGTATGAAAAGCACTTCAGTTTATATGATAATATGAAATGATAGGCGGATGCCAACCACTCGAGGTTTTTCTGAGGGATATTGAAGTTTTTTTTCGTGTTTGATCTGTGCTGCTCAATGTCAGAAAAAGCTCGTTTTGGACGATTCAGTAGTTTCTCCACCAAGAATAAAGTCAATTTGAGCAAGGTGTTCAGTAAAATGTCTCCATGTTCATTAACTCCTTTTACATATTTGAAACAGCGTGTTACCAGCCAAGGTTGTGTTTCAAGGAAGTCACCATTTCAGTTCGCGACGCCATGGTATTCGAGCGTTGAAGTCGCCGCCAACAATCAAGTTTTTTGTGGATGCTATTAAGATCAACCGTGGTATTAAATCAACAAATGTTGAAGCTCAAAAAGTTTCAACAATAAAAGGCCAAAATACTCCAATTGAATTGATGAAAATCATCTTGTATTTACACAGATATCGTAAAAACCTACAAAAAAACTAAAAAGGACAAGCAAAAATCAGAACACTAATGAAAATTTCAATTTTTTGATGAATTAATCAACTTGGCACCGATCAACAAGCAGTACCTGCAACAAAAAATGTTGTGCATCAAGAATCTGTGAACATTTGTTTGCTTCAAAATAATTAAAAAGATTTCAAAAGTGATGAAACAACATAAACTGAAACATGTTTTGAAAAATGTTCAATGCAACATTTCGGTGGGTGCCTTAAACTTTAAGTAAACCTGCTGTTGAGAGAAGCTAAAACTGAAACTATCGTTATTAGTGTTCAAGACGTTTCAGTCATTTTTTAAAATTTGCAAAAAACTATATTTTTTGCTGTAATGATAGTAATTTTTGCTTTAAATTTTTGTTTTAGAAAACTGCAATTTTTCCGGAGATTTTGGAAATCCGAAAATTTTTAAATCCCGGGGTGTCTGGATTCCCGAAAGTCTATAGCACTAATAAAAACAAATATTAAAAAAAGCACTTATAAAAATTAGAAAAAATAAACCCTAGCACATCAATTAAAAATCCTAAAAATAACAGACAACATTTTTATGCAACTTATTATTATTAAATATTCTAAAAAGGTGCAGTGATAGTAGACAGCAACAAATTAGAAGACTATAATTTCAAAAAAGCAAATAAAGTTTTCGATTTCGATAAATCCCATATAATCGCCATTGACCACCCTCTGGTAAGGCGTACGCTGGGTTATTCCTTACCCATGGATCGTGATTTTTGGGAGAACGAATCTATACGCTCGGATGATGTTTTTATGTCTCCCACTCTTCAGCGCAAGTTGTTTAAATTCTCAAAAAATATCGATAAGCTGGGACCTTTGCTTCCACCTAAACCAAGAGGACGTTTTGCTAGAAACATTCGAAGAACTTTCAGAAACTTGAGAGATAGACTACCTCCTAGAAGATACGTGTACCGTTTAGTAGATAGTGATTGAGCTGTAGTTACTTTTGTAAATGAAATAGTTTAAAAATAGTGTCAAGTCTATTCTAAAATTATTTCACTCGAATAAAATTTGAATATTGATTGAAAGAAACTAAAAATAAGGCTTTTTTAATGAGACTTGAAATTCTTCCTTTTAATTTCATTAAGTAGAATATTTTATGTATGCTAACAGCCCAACTAATTGTAAAAACCCTGCTTTTCATTAAAACACACATCTATTTCTGATACATGTGATAGATCTAGTTGTGAGAAGACTCGTTATGGCTTACTCCATAAACATTATTAACAGTATGGATAATGTCACGAATAATTAACCAAATCCAATTCCTCGATCAGCTTCAAAACATCGAGATTCAATTCAAGCATGATAAATTTTAAAAAATTTAATTTAAAAAAATGATTAAATTTTACTTTTATTGGACAAAAACTTTTAATTAAACAGCTTGTGGCCAAAAATTAAACCTATCGATGTGCACCAATATATTTAGAATCGATATAATTTAAACGTAAAATGTCAACTACACAGCAACATGTACGTATGCAAAGAATACAAAAAATCTACACAACATTTACAATTCTTCATGAGGGGTGGAGTGGTGGGGCGGAGCTTTATCGCAGGCGGCAGGAGTGCTGAAAACAAAGTGGTACTCACACCTGCTAGGCTCCTCTGCGGACAACAACTTGTTCTCTGGACCGCATTCCAAAGATACCTGAATAGGTTGAAGGTGATGCTTGTTTAAATATGGCAAGCTATCAGTACAGTTCAGTTCTTTATTATTTTATTTAGTTATACTTGCATAAATCTTGTTTAAATTGTTATATCTATGAAAAATTACATTATATTACATAGAATTTAGTTATTTTTTATTCATGGTTCATAATACTTAGTGGTTCAGAAACTCCTGAAGTAAATGCCACTATAAATATACTCGTAATTGATTTGATTTGATATTTTCGATTGGGTTACTGCAAGGAATGAATAAGAATTCAAACCAACTTGAAGATTCTAAGTGAATAAATACGTGAGTACTACATTGATTCGAAAATGTTCATAAGTTAGGTAGTACACTAGTAACAATGCATGAAATAATAAAAAAAAGCTAAAATAAATATTTGTTGAGATTTCTCGAAAAACTATAAACCGATTGATTGATATGAATTAAACCCGATCAAATGAGAAAACTACATTATGATTTTAAAACTTGATGAGGTTGAATGCAAGCACCTTTGTGGATCGATCAGGTCCATTCCAGCAGTTTTGACCATTCTCAAAAAGCATTGATCTGTAGTGCGAGTCCTCCCATCGAGCCCAGTGTCTTGTTACAAATATAATATTTGTATTTGTAGGTGCTTGTATTCATGAATTTAGATAACTAATTAGTATGTACTAAAAAATATTTCTATTGACCAGGAAAGCTCTTTGTGGGTATAACCTTTTTTATTAAGTGCTTGATAATTTAAACCAAAAATTAATTAATCTAGTGTTTGTTAAAAGAAAACTTTCAACCAACCCTAAACTGGTTTCAGATCCTCCATGTTTGTTTTTTTGGGTGGACCTGTCAAATGGACACAACTTGTACACATACTCCCTATCTGACAACTCAAAACACTGGCTGGCTAAGGCATAAAACTCGTGGTTGGTGCCATAGTCTGTGTCCAAGACTTTTGTGGCCCCTCTGCAATATTTCATTGTTTTCAAATATAATCGAATTAAAATAACTCATTATTTCATAGCTATATTTATATTGAATCGTTTGTTTCGAATGGAAACTGATTTTAATTGAAATATGTATCAAACACTTTATGAAACAAAGCATCTGAAATAACAGATACATTTTTTCAAAATAAAAATGTAAAATTGATGAAATTACTGTATATCGTTAGTGATGGAGTTGAGCCTATGTTCCAAGTCCCTGGCCACTCCTCTGGCAGCCTCAGCAACTACAGAGGTAACAGCATTTTCAAAATCAAAATATTATTCAGTGTGAATCATAAAAATATTAAAAATAGTTGAATTTTTTATTTTGACGAAGCTTTCCGATATAATCTATATCATCATCAGGTAACTAATGAGTTTCTTAGTTACCTGATGATGATATAGATTATATCGGAAAGTTTTGTCAAAATAATAAACTCAAATATTTTCGCGTTTTTATGATTCACAAAATATTATTTTATACTTCAAATAATTAAGTTGGAATGGTTATTCAGTTAGTTGAAGTTTTCGATTCGAATTATTTTTAGTTAAATTGTAATGACCTGATATCTAATGCAAATTGACGAGCTTGACATTCAAAAAAAGTTTAAACTCTGTTCTAGATTTTAAAAAATTAAAAAAGATTTTAAAAATTTTCAAAAATATCTAATCTTCTTAATTAAAACGACCACAAAGCATCAATGCAACCGTCAATGAAGCTCTGAGTCTCAGCATCATATGGCGGCATCTGCTCATCCTCCTCCTCAGGGTGTCCCTCTTTCACCTCCTCCTCCTCCTCTTCTTCCTCCTTTATCGGTATGGTTTTTGTCGATTCATTTTCGAATATGACCACAGATTTATAAAAAAATAGATAAAAGATAAAATTTTAAATAATTAATTTGTTAATATTGCATATATAAAGCAAGTTTTATTATTACCTGTGTGAAAAACATTCTTCATCGGTATATCATCAAATGATGACATGTATATTATCATTATATAACGCGTTTTTAACATTAATTAAACTGTGGCGCTTTGAGGTTAAACTATCTAAATCTTTTTTGATTGTGGCTTAGAAACTCCTGAAGTTTATGCTAGTATAATCATCATCCTCATCATCATTTTCATTATCAGAGCTTAACGTTTGCATGCTATCATGGGTTGAACACATCCATGATTGTACGTTATGATGATTAATAAAAATGAATGATGATTTCAAACAAATTCAAAAATGAATTTAACATCATCAGCCTCGACGTCGTTTTCTTCCTCCTCATCAAACTTCTCATCATCTTCTTCCGATGGAGGTTCGTCGACCTTCTGAAATCATCAATACTTTTTTCAACTATGTATAATCTTCAAACATATTTATAGCGCTGTCCTTAATAAATATAAACTTTTGATATACTTATATATAAAATGAGAAAACACTAAACAGTTCTTTAAACGAAATCTTGAAGTCTTTGTACTTTATAATAAAATTATTAGTCTTCATAAATTCTATTATTTACTTGATAACGTTGCACTTGTAACGACAAAGCTTCGCTATATATATCTATATTTCCCAATCATACTCAAGCAAGGCATACGGGGGTGGGTTCTGGCGCCTTTTCCTTAAACAGTGGCTCTAGGTTTTGGTACATCTTTTCATAAAAGGCATTAAACTCTACATTTTCTTCATTTTCAGCCATGTGTTCCTTGTTTCAAATTATTAATATTGAATGTTATTCACTAATAAACTTAATCAAAATAACCATATTAGTATGCGCATTTTAAGACATAGGCTTGAAAAGATACAAAAAAATGAAAGAATAGGAAGGTTTCCTTGAACCATGGAGTCCTATAATGTAGTGTGAGATCAGCATCAGTGGTGCTTTTGGAATAATTAAAACAATCCTCATCAAACACAGTTCAAGATACAAGTTTGAGAAGTCTTTAAACTATCAGTAAGCCCTTTTACTTTATCATTCTTCACAAATGAATGAAAACAATAAATAAAGCAACAAACATAATACTATGAATACATTGGAAATATATCAATTATGAGCTACCTTAGCTTCTTCCTCACTCACAGCACCATCTCCATCTTTATCCAACTCAGGCTTCTGCTTCAATTCTTCCAAAGATATTCTTTGAAGCATTATATCAATGTGAACACAAATATTCAAATTTTTGGTAGTATTAGTAGTTTTAACAGAAAGATAGAATTGAATAACTATAAAGTTGAAATTATATTAGGATATAAAAAAAGATTTTTGAAAAAAATAGCCAAATTTTTAACGATTTATGAAATATATTTATCAACCAGGTGTTTCAATAGATCTACAACAGTATAATCTCTAATTGATATTATTATAATTTCTATGGTGCGCAATTGACAAACAAATTTGCTTCAGAGGCGCTCAAAAGTTTGACTTATAAGTGTTTAAACTGAGTTTTCAGTGTTAAGCTATTTTAGTTTGAACACAAATCATTCAGTAATAGTTCAAGCCATATCTAGTTATATTTTTCGTCCAACCCCATAAAAATAGCACTATAAAAACGTTAAGCGATGATGAATATCTAGATATATTTTCAAGTAAGTTGAATGGTTATTAACGAAGAAAAAGATAAAAAAAAACCTTCCATCTGAATTGATGTCGAGTTTATGGAAGACCTCAAGAGCTTTATTTCTTTGACGCTCCTCTCTTCTGCGATCCCTAACCTCTGTGATATAATAATAACAATAATGACAGTTATAACAAAATTAATTATAACAATAATAATAAAAATAGAGATAATAATATCAATAATAATAATGATTCATAAACGCAAGGCATGCAACTGAAGCACCAATACAATCGAAATGAGCACACTAATTCATTATGGTGACAGCTCATAAAGATTATTCAACAAGAAGCATCAATAAGAAAATATAAAATAACGAAGATCTAATGAGATGGAAATATAAAATTTGAAGCTATATTTGTTCATCAAAGTGATGGTAAAACTTGTAAATTGAGATATAAAATACTTCGTTAACCTCATCATTTGATTCAGACTACACCACCATGGTACAACATCAATAATTAAATTTAATCATCCCTGCAATAAACTGCATTGGAACAAATGATGGCCAACCTATCCAAGCCTGTTTGAACTTCTCTTTGGCTGCGGTTTCTGGCTCTTCTAACCTCTTGACCACTTCATCTTGCTCAAGTTTTTCACTTTCAATTTTTTGTTTTTCGTTTTGCAATCCTTCAATTTTAACCTTGCAAGGTTTCAACATTGGTTATAGAACGCAATAACTTTTATATATATTATGTAGTTTTTGTCTTATCCCATTTTAAATGTCTATGAAAACATAAACGAATATAGGGTGAATTAATAATCAATTTAGTTATTTAAAAACATGAATAACATATAAAATTAACACAAAACTTCTATGATTCCTCCATCTTGTATGATAACCAAACACAACATGAGCATTGAATTAATGCTACCAACATTGGCTTCCTCTTTGGCATTCCTCCCTTGCTCAGTGTATTCTTTGTAGACCTTGTTGCCCTCAAGGAATACTGTGTACTTCTTCTCTTCGTCTGCCCTCAGTTGCTTGCCTAACTCCCTGTTCACATTCATTTTCATTAAAAAAAATAGTAAAAATTAAATTTTTGATGAATGTTACAAAAGATTTTAGTTAATAAAAATGTATGTAAACTTGAGTAGAAATTTATTAGTTTGTATTCTCACTTGATAATGTGAGTTTGACTTATAAAAAAGCTTCATGTTATAAGTTAATAAGTATTTCATTCAAATCGTTTTTATATTAGGCTAATTTCATTTTTAATATACAGTAATTGAAAGAGCAAAAACACTACATGCAGTTATTGGTGCATTGTACTTGCCCATCATACTCATCTGAACCATCACAACAATCTACAAGTGGTTGCAATTATAACCAATAAAATGCTTGAAAATTGTTGAAGATGAATTTAATTATTATATAATTTTTCAACAAAACATTGAAATTGAAGAATTTATATTTAAAAGCAAATTAAAACTTTTGGCATGGCCTTACCATGGAACATTAGCAAATTTGGTTATTATTTTTCTAAAGAACATGAAACTTACCACAGACAGTATCGAGAACTCTGTTGGAGGGCAGAATTTTGGGTTGATAGCCTTCATTTTTGCAGAAAAAGACACCATTAGGACAGGCTGAAGTTCCTACACGATATTTTATTAGTATTATCAAATAGTTTATCTGCCAGATTATTATTATTAACAATCAGTTTATTATATGTTTTTGTTTAGCTATCATAATTTGTTTTTAACTTGGAATTTATTCTAAAATAATTACAAGCATTTAAACATCAAAAGTCAAATGAAAAAATTGAAAAAGAACAAGTCAAAAATTATCATACCACAACCAATGTATTAATCTAAAAAAATTATTTTGCAATGAAACTTGATTATAACGAAACTATGATTTTTGTTGAAAGAGGAAAATAAGAACAAAAACTACCTGGTTCATCCGAGCCATCAGGGCAGTCACAAAAGTCATCATTGACTCTATCAAATGGGATTGTTTTCACTCCATCCAAACATTTAAAATCTTTACTCAGCTGATAATGATCTTTATCTAGTTTTAATTTGAGAATAAAATTTAATTTGATGCTTATAATAATTTTTGTTCAAACTTCAAGGTTTTAATTTCATAGAACAAATACTATTTTGTGAAACCTCTTAATACTTAGTTTGAACAAACTTTTATTATCAAGCCATGCATATATGTATTGGGTTTAGCCGTGTTTTATATGCCGACATGTAAAACTTCATTTTAAGTAATAAATTATCAACTACTTACGATAAGGATTGAGGCCTCTAATGGTTCCGTAAGAATAATTAATGAAAAAAAAAGTTGCCAATAGTAGTTTCAAATTGAAATATAACTTCATTTTTTAAATTGAAAGTCTCAAAAGATTGCTGTAACGCCACGACAGATTAGATAAAATAATATGAAAAGTAAACTTAGAGTGCTAAAAAAAATTTTTAATAATTTTTTATTAAAAAAATTGGTTTTACTATGTTAGAAAAATATAAATTTAAAAACTCCAAATTATTTTATCAGAAAAATAACTTTTTCAAAACAAAAATAATCAAAATAATTTTTGAGATTTTAATTATTAGATGCCAAATTTTTATAACCAGCGTAACTTTTCATAGTGTTCAAGGAAATTTGTATTTTGATGGGTAGTAAATATTTTAAGCTGTTTTTTATAATTTTTGGCACCAATGGGTTTTTCTAACTTGCTAAATTTCACTTGATTTTCTTGGTAATGAAAATAATGTAATGTGGTGTTATAAGGCGCTTTTCCAGTTGTAAAAAACTTGCTGAAAAATTTAATTTAGCTGTAGAACAATACTAATTGTCGGCCCTTCGAACTCAAAAACTTTGGTTAATTAGACTAACGCTCTATAAGCTGAGCTATACGGCCCTGGGTAGCCTATAATATTGTTTAAAAAAAGGTTTTTTTGATAATGATCTTGTTTTCACGCGCAAAAATTATAAATTTGAAGTTTTTTCAATTGAGTTTGCTTCTTTACCCAACTCTCTATTAAAACTCATTAAGTTCGCATATTCGCTCAATTTTGTGTCCACATCCGTGAATTCTTGCCCGTTTAACTTCCGCTCATCACCTTTTCTCAAAAATGTTTGCAAACTTTTGCAAACTCATCTCTACCACAAACATCTTCATTTTCAGTCCTCCACAAACTTTTGAGCGCCTTTGAAACAAGTTTTGTTGTAAATTGCACGCTATAAAATTTTTTCTAAATAATGAGTTAAGTTGATATTGTGTTGAGTTTTTATCTTGGAAAAAAGATGAGTTTTTACTGAGTGCAATTATTTCATGAACTTCAATGTTCAATATGTGGTTTGCTGCTAAAAATCAATGGCCTGTTTCATGAAGATTTTTCTTTGACTTTAGCTAGTGCACCTTTGACGAATTTGGTTGTAACTGAAGTTGTTTGCTAAGAGTGGAAAATTTTTCATTTGTATAATACTATGAGGAACATATTTGGACGTCATTTTATCTGATTGGCTAAAAAAACTTGAGTAAAATATTATCTAATTTGAAAGCAGCTTATTGTAATTTGAACATAAAATATTAAAAGTGAATAATAATCAGCTATTAGACTAATGAATTATGATGAGGTTGTAATTATCGGAAATTTTAGTTTTCAAAAAAATTTGCGTTTGTAAAATTCTCACTTTAGGAAAAATAAACCAAACTATTGAAAATTAAAAAGATATATACGATATCTCTAAAAAATAACTAGACATCAAAAATTTTGCTCTTTTAAACAACCTCATTAAACTGCTATCTTATCGTAATGGTTAATGTTGGGTGTTTTGATTCTTTTGAGGTGCCAGCGTTTTGTTTGCAAAAACTTCAACTTTTTTTACATTCAGACATGAGTATGTTTCAAGTTTTAAAATATTTTTCTTATCTTTTAAGAGATGATTAAAAGAGGGAAAAAGTTGTTGAATCATTGTTTTTATTCAAAATATTAGAAATATGAACAACTAATTTTACTATAAATTTTTAAAAATATTTTACAATGACATTATTATAAATTATTTCAAAGTTAATATTATACTTCACAACTCAGATAATTTGATCATTCTTATTACGAAAAACTCCTATTTGCACGGGGATTAAACCATAAATTCAATAACTACTGAAGGATTAGTTTCTCTATGTCCTACATTAAATTTTCACAAAACTTCTCACCATTAGAATTTTGTATTAATTGAAATTATAAATATTCATTGTGAAAAATTCAAAAACATGCACAAATATACAAAAATTTATTAGAAAATGAAATAATTCAAAGCAAATACCTTCAACGACTTGTTAAACTGACAAATATACCAATATACACTGTGCATTGATTAGCATTATCAGATAAACAAGACACCTATGTATCAGTTCATATGAAGAAACATTCAAAAATAACTGGAAAATTACTATTTTTTTATATGTAAGTTTATTTTTTAAAATTGTTTTATGAAATTCTAACAAAAACAGATTTTCGCACATTTGAATGATCAAAAACAATACTAATGCCTTGAATAAAGTTTCAAACTTTTAGGTAGAATACATAGAGTAAAGTTTTTTACATATGTAATGATTCAAAGAATAGTTCACGATAAAAACACTTTGTTTAGCTTGGAAAAGTTACATTTGTAACAATAAGCTTTGTACATTTTAAGCTGTGTATCATACTATTGTGATATTTAGGTTATTCTACTTCATCAGTTTGAAATAAATCTAAATCTATGAAATAATTTCATTTATTCACAATGAATTTTCCATCCCTTCTAATCACCAAGTTTAACATAGCAAATAACCTGAAAAAATTTTCTGGCTAATAGGATAGTTAATATATATATTTAAATGGAACAATTCTCAATAAATGAATTCTTGTATTTCTCTCAAAAGCGTCTAACTTTGAATAGACTTTCAATAAAATTGTGTGCTTCCATATAGTCAAAATTGGAAACCCAGAGTTCTTTAGCTGAAATGCTTTTAAAAGTAGCAATTAGCTTTGAACTGAAAGTGTATCATTAATTTTTTGCTTTTACACAACACCCACGCGCAAATTCTTTGGAAAGGTTGAACTAAACCGACTTCTAGAAATAGAAAAAGTTGGTTAAAATCAACGCCATGCTAGTATTTTTTCACTTTTAAATAGCTCTTATTAAAGATAAATGCATTAAGTTCCATACACGTACAGACAACCATTTAATAAAAGCAACAGTGGTTGATTAATTATATTGAGCAGACAATAGAGAGGCTGTGATTAAATAAACCATTTTAAAATCTGAAAAAAATAAATTCGGTAAAAATTATGAATTAACAAATACAAGTGTATTAGAGTTAATTTTTCTTAACAGATGGATGAGGCTGCTTTTAATTACGAAACTTTTATAGCTTGGTGATATAGAAATCATAGAAAAAATGATTAAGTCTGTAATATTAATTCTAATGGAAATATTAATTTCATCGATTTCATGTTTATGAGAAATAAGAAATATTTCGTTAAATTTTCTTTATTATGAACATTTTTTTTCACAAAATTTATATTAATTGAATTTATCATGAATTGCGATGAAAATTTAAATTTCAAAACTGAAGTTTTTTGCAAAGAGAACAGAAAAATTCAGGATCAAAATATCTTGTCGAAGCTTAAGGCTAAAACCCGTTCATCGATATGCTATGAGCAAACATGAAAGTGTCCACAATAAACTTTTTTTAAAGTTTGGAGACATTGTCCTATAAAAAGAACTTATTGCCAATCAGTTCACAATCATTTCTGAGTTGAAAATTTTCGCACCCACTCAGTTAAAATGTTCACCACTTTGTTCACTATCGCTTTAATAATGGTACCTTTTGTAACAGGTTTTTGAATTTCTACTTCATCAGATTTATTTTAATTTTTAGTTTAACATGAAACATAATTCTTCATACAGCAACCGATGATGATTGGTCATACAACAACCCTGGTGAGTGGGGTGACAGGTACCCTGAATGCAAGAAAGATGTGCAATCCCCTATCATCATCAATACTTGTGATTTGATTGAAACAACACATAAGGATGTGATCTTCAAAAACTGGAAAAAAGTTCATCCTAATTTTACAGCTTATAACGACTTTTTTCATCGCGGAGGTAGGTTTTAAGTTTTTTATTTACACGTTCATCTATTGATCTTTTACCTTCTGCAGTGGCTTACAAAACGAGTGTTTTCGATGAAGCATTGATTGTTTTGGATAGCACTAATGAATACAAGTTTAAAAAACTGCACTACCATTGGAAGAATAACCAATCAAAGGGATTCGATCGATGGGACAAAATATGGAGTTGAACTTCACTTCATGCTTTATGCTAAAAGATATGATTCATTTGAAGAAGCTTTAAATAAGCCATGTGGTTTGGTTGTTGCTGCACTATTTTTAGAGGTTTGTGTCCAACATAAAAATATAAATAGCTTCTCATTGAAAACTGAAAATTTAACTATCCGAGGTGAATGACACGATGACTACAGACATTCCTGTTGTGGAAGGGTTCAAGGGTATGCTTCGAAAGTACCAAGCAAATCGTCAGTATTTAAATTAAACAGTTTTAGAAATTGACAGATAAATGCTTAAATTGAACAAAATTACGTAATAACTAGGTGTTCAATGAATTATTTCTCATTTTCAGACTCTTTCGTAACTAATGTGACGAATAATACATTTCCAAAGAGCGTTTTACAGCCAAATTCTTTGGATGCCTACAGATACACAGGTTCACTCAGCTTTCCTCCAAGCACAAAAAGAGTGGAGTGGGTCATCTTTAAAAATCCGACTCAAATCACTCGATCATTCGTTTGTATCATTTTTCTTTATATCGGTTTAGTTATTTATATGAAGTTATTGAATTATTCACGACCAATTTGCCGATGGACTTGTTATGGGGGTTGGGAGATGGTTTTGGAGACAATGTGAGACCTCAGTATGTGGGTAAAAGTCCAAGAATCTACAATATTAATGGCAAAATAGAGTCATAATCTCAAGGTGACTTGCCTGCTATTTGTTGAAATTATAACTTATCAGTTTTTGAAAATGATCAACGTATAAAAAATTTTTGTAACAGAAATTATATTTAATATTTTGAGCTGTTGTTGTGAAATTTAGGCTGTAATTTAACATTTAGCTAATATTGAATTCTTGTGTTTTGTGCTTTGCCATTATTGCCAACTTGAAATATGCAAAAATACTTAGTACTTATAATGAATCTGAACAAAATAAACTTAAGTTGATCTTTTATATTTCGCTTTTCTTTGAAGTTCAAAACATTTGCTACAAATTCAATGTAGTGAAAACCTACTGTAGAACAGGTGCTAATTATTGGCCTGACACAGGATCAAACTTAGTAAATTTACACAATTAGTCTAATGCTCTATTAACCGTGCTATACAACCCATGTCTTATAAGCTTTGTTATGTCGAAGCTTTTCGATTTACAAAGAATTCATCGTAAGGTAGGATAAGAAAATATATAAAGCATATTTATAAAAGGATACAGAGCGTTGCAACCAGCCTATTCTGCTTAAAGCCTGCATGGTTGTTTTAGAGCTTCGTATTGGTAAAATCATACGAATGGTCGAAAAATATTTTTTCAAAGATCTTTCCAGCTACAGGCGTTTTTTCAAAAATTTTAGCAACCCTATTAACACTTGAAGTGGGAATGGATTGCGTTTTAATTGAAAGAAAGGAAAAGGAATAAAAGCCAAATATAAAAGACATCAGTATCGAGCTGACTTGAAAAAGAAGGATTCTAGTTAAACCATACAAAATTTCATAAAATACTTTAAACATCGCGCTCTCAAACAGTTTATTAGAAACAAGCCAATCAGATTTTGTTACGAATTTCAGGCATTGTGCAGCATTCCAGCCTATCTCATATAATCCATAATCGGTTAAACGAGGAAAATGATACGCAAACTCAAAACGGATTTGCTTACATTTAGAAGATCAATTGGCCGATCCTACTTGAAAAACTCTGCAGTCGGGCAACAGAAAATCAAAAGTTACAACTGTTTGAGGCTTTCTCAATTTCTAATGATGCTTATTTCAATCTTTAAAGACAAAACTAGAGATGGACAAATTAATGCCAAAACAAGCCATTCACTGCTAGACCATGAACATTTTGCGATGAATTCAAGGTTACTTTGAGCGTAGCTTGGATTTATTCATACCATACTTTTTTTTAAAGGCATCGTATGTTCTTTTGTAAACTTGAATTTTACCAGTAAACTTCAAATTATATTCATATCATACTTTTATATAATAATTATAACTTAAATTTTTGGAAAATTTCATTAAATTTTTTACTTATCATATGTGAAGTTTCGTTTTCTTTTCGAATAAAAGAAAAAACAATTAAAACTAAAAAAATTATTTTTTAATAACTTATGAAAAAAATTTTGTTACGTAGAATCCTTTGTAATATTTTCATATTTTGGTTTTAAAAATCAAATTAAAGTGAATTAAATTCTTCAAACTACTCTTTTTAATGCTATGCGGTTAAAACCCATTTGCTAACACTTGTGCCCATTGATCTCATATGAGATCACCCTGTATCTCGCTTATTTTTTGATTGGTTGTTGCTGCATTATTATTGGAGGTTTGTGTCCAACAAGGGAAACAATAAAAGCTCTTCATTAAAAATTAAACATCGAACCTAAATTTTCAAGGTGAATAAAACATTGACTGAAGACATTCCAGTTGTAGAAAGGGTCAAGCTTAAACTTCAGAGATACAAAAATGGAACTCGTTAGTATTTTGAGTAAATAGTTTGAAGAATTCACGAATAAATGCTTAAATTACATAAAAGTACATCAAAACTGGTTATTCAATAAATTATTTAACGTTTTCAGATTCCTTTGAAACTGAAATGATAAATAATACACATCCAAAGAGCGTTTTACTGCCTAAGTCTTTGGATGCGTACAGATACACAGGCTCACCAAGTTTTCCTCCATGCACAGAAAGAGTGGAGTGGATCGTTTTTAAAAACCCGACTCAAATCACCCAATCATTCATACTTATACCTGAATAACTATTCATATAAAGTTATTGCTTTATCCAAACACTATTTTTATCAGTTGGACTTGTTATCGAGTTTGGGAAGTGATTTGGGAGACAACGTGAGACTTCAGTATGAGGGTAAAAGTCCAAGAATCTACGATGTTAAAGGCACTTTAGAGCCATAATATCAAGGCGACTTGCTTGCAGCCATTGTTCTTGTGAAAGCTATAACTTTTTAGTTTTTGGGAATGATCAACGTAAAAGAACTTTGTAGAATTTTGAAACAGAATTTATCTTTAATATTTCAAACTGTTGGTGTAGAATGAAGGCTGTATCGAGCTTATATTAAATTCTTGTGTTTTTTGCTTTGCCATTATTGCCAACTTGGAATATGCAAAAATACTTAGTACTTATAATGAATCTGAACAAAATAAACTTAAGTTGATCTTTTATATTTCGCTTTTTTTCAGTATTTAAAACATTTGCTAAAAATATAATGTAGTGAAAACACATTGTTGAGCAATGGCTATTTAGTGGCCTAACACGGGGTCGAACTCAGTAAATTTACACAATTAGTCTGATGCTCTATCAACTGTGCTATACAGCCCATGACATAAGTTTTTTTATGTTAAAGCTTTTCGATTTACAAAGAATTAAAGGTGGGATGGGAAATAAATAAAAGATATTTATAGGGTGATAGAGAGCGTGCAGCCAGTCTATTTGGCCTGCTTAGTTGTTTTAAAGCTTTGTATCAGTAGAATCATACGAATGGTCGAAAATATTTTTTCAAAGATCTTTCCAGCTACAGACATTTTTTCATACATTTTAACAACCCTATTAAAATTTGAAATGTGAATGGATTGCATTTGAATTGAAAGAAAGGAAAGGAATAAAAGGCAAAGAAAAGACATCAGTATCAAGCTGACTTGAAAAAGAAGGATTCTAGTTAAGCCATACAAAATTTCAGAAAATACTTTAAGCATCGCGCCCTCAAACAGTTTATTAGAAACAAGCCAATCAGATTTTGTTACGAATTTCAGGCATTGTGCAGTATTCCAGCCTATTGCTGTTACTTTGATGTGTATTTTACGGATAAACCTACAACTAGAATCATGAGCTGTTCTGGATATGTTGGATGCGCTAAAAGAACTCTAATCACACACTAATTTTTGAAAACTTTTTTTACAAGTTATCCATTGAGGATTCATCTAAAAAATCATCGCTTTCAAGTAACAAAAACTATACAAAATGCCCTTTGGCTGACAAAAAAAACAATGAATAAGCAAAAAAGACAAGGTCACAGCTATAGTTTCGATACCAATAAAGAAATTTTAATTGTTAGGTGGCTAAACAACTCTGTGGTAAACATTGAAAAAAATTTTGATAGAGCTGAACTTATTCATGAAATAACTTGTGGGAGAAAAAATTAAAATCAAAAGTTTCAGTTCCACGGCCCAAAATATTTAGCTCAAATATGGGTGCAGTGGATAAGCACGATTGGTGGGCAAGCAAATATGCCACAACAATTAAGACTGAAAATGGGATTGGCCAATATTTAAAAAAACACTAGATATGAAAATATTAAACTCTCATATAATTTATAGGCTCAAACGAGAAAAATGTTGCGCAAACTCAAAACGGATTTGCTTACATTTAGAAGAGCCATTAGCCGATTGTACTTGAAAAACTTCGCAATCAGGCAACAGAAAATCAAGTTACAACTGTTTGAAGCTTTCTCAATTTCTAATGATGTATATTTCAATCTTCAAAGGCATATTATGACAACTAGAGATGGAAAAATTAATGCCAAAACAAGCCATGCACATTTTCCGATAAATTCAAGGTTACTTTGAGCGTAGCTTGGATTTATTTATATCATACTTTTTTTTAAAGGCATCGTATGTTCTTTTGTAAACTTGAATTTTACCAGTAGACTTCAAATTATGAGAATTTATAAGAACACGTAAAAAAAAGTAAAACCTTGTCATAATTCATTAGCAAAGTTGCAGAGAAAAGTAGAGAATTTAAACGGAAAAACCATAGATGTGAAAATTTTTCTTGAAAAATGAAAATTTTTAAATTATTCAAAATTGTTTTATTTCATGAAATGTATTTTAAAGCATTTATGAATATCAGGAATATCAAAGCATGCCCGCCAATGTAATCACGGCCAAATCAACTGGGACAAACCAGAGATAGTCGCAACTTTTTCCAAAAAAAATAAAAATGTTTAAAAAAAAATCTTCTTGTTCGTGAAAGCTTAGAAATAAAAAAAAACCTTAAACAACAATCAGTGTCTATAACGACCCACAATGTTACATCAATGCCAAACCCTGGGACCCACTATTAAAGAGAATGCAAATGATACAAAAGAAGGGGAGCAGAAGTTTAACTCCAAATTATAACATTAAGCAATAATTGCACTAAAGTTGATCAGAAAAGCAAAGCTGAACCTTGAACAGAAAAAACAGGTGGTATTGAGCCGTCTGCGGTCTGACCACTAAGTTTATAGTATTAATTTGTGACTGGTCTTTTTTTAAGGCTGAGAATATTCAAAAACTATTATATTTAACATTGTTAACGAGTTAGCCTACGATAAAATTGTATAAAAATAATCACATATATTATTAAGCGCTGTTTTCTCTTTAGTAGTTGCTAGGTGACGGATACTTAGTTTATTGCCTGATGATGAAAAATTAGTTTCGAAAAGCTTCGCAATTCAATAAAGTTTAAAATCCTGCGTTTATCTTTATACTATATTGTTTAACTTTTGTTGAAATGATTAAATTCAGCATTTTTTAAAAATTCAACGTGAAGTTATTATCCTTTTATTTGATAAAAAAAAACAATAATGAAATTTATTCAAAAAAAACTTGTTTTTTTTATTTTTTATATGAACAAAAGCAAAAACTAAAACTGAACTAAACTGAAAATAAAAAAAACTGAACTGTTATATACAAACTCGAACAGAATTGAACTTTTATAGACAGTATGTACAATCTGTCAACGAAACCACGGTCAAATTTTCAATCAGCAAACCTTTTCAGCCCAGGTTCATCTTTTTGGCGGGCCCAGCGCCACTACCTCACTGATGTGGCAACAAGGCCAATAAAACAACAACTAAGTGAGCTACAAGGATTTTGGGAATTATATTTATAGCTTTGCATCTCTATATTTTTTGCAGATCTCTCATCGACGGTTTTGCTTAGAGCAGGATTGACTTTGTTTCTGTCGCTGTAAATATTCATTTTCTTTCACGGTCTTCTTCACAAGTTTTTCCGCAAACTTTTTCAAACTTCTTCACTTACTTCTTCACAAACTTTGACAAAATTGAATCGAATAGCAGAATATCCGTCTGAGCAAATATTTGAAATGAAGACGCTTTGGTGATTCTAGTCACGTGACTTTAATTTATCTGTTGTATAGCGTGTTTTTGGTTTGTAAATTTTTTTAAAATTAATTTTTGCATATAATAGAAAATCTCGGTTTAAAACTAAATTAATTTAATTAAAATATATAAAAAAATTTATAATCAAAAAGGTTAAAAAAAATTGGATAAATTTATAAAAAAATTTAAATGATTTTTCCAATTTTAAAATTTTTTTAAATTTTTAAACTCTCAAAAGTTTTTTTATATAATTATGTGCCTTTTGGGAGTGTGCAAATATTTAAAAATGTAATGTAATGTGATGTACATAATGCATTTGAATATGGAAACATTTAAAAATTATTCATTTTTTGACAGGTTGAAAACAAGCCTATTTTTTGAATTTAATTGCCATTTTTTCCTTGGAGGATTTTTTTATTGCTTATATTACAAACGTACTATCATTTATTTGTATAACTTCTAAAATATTTATTGTATTCTATTTTATTTAGTATCTTTTTAGTAATTTTACATGCTAAATGGCATTTTTATAGTTACTGTTTATCGTTTTGTTAGTAGGTATTACATTTCGTTTGTTCTCATGTTTCAGGTGTTATCTTTTTCTTTGGCACTTTTGTTAGTTGATGTTATATTTTAGTTTGTACTTATGTCATAGATATTAGTTTACACTTTGGTTAATAAATGCTATTTTTGTCAATAAATTTTATATTTTTATAACTTTTATTCTTTATTTAATACTTTTTTAGTAAACATTTTATAGTTTTCACACACGTTAGTATATATTTTATTATATTTACCTTTTAAATTTGTCTTGGTTCTATCTATCTTAAAGTGAAAAGTTGTTTTGTCGATTTTTTTATTCAATGAATAAATTGAAAGTTTTGAGTTCTATTTTTTGTGAAGTTTCCAGTTGGTGAATTTCGAACTTTTTATTTTTGAATTTATTTTTAAAATTTTTTTCATCAAATTTTATCCTTATTTGCAGTTTTTTTTTAAATTTTATATTTTTAAATATTTTTTTGTAAATCTCCATTTTTGCTCCAATTTCAATCACATTTCAAGTGTCTAACTTTCACTCGACAAATTAATACCTTGTCATAGTCAGGTGGCTTGTATGCCTTGATGGCCCAAAGGTAAACTGGCTAGATCTTTGTTCTTTTTAGGATCACACATGCCAAGTAGGTCAAAGGATATAAACCAGACTTAATGTAGTTCCTGGTTTTTCAGTTTTTTTAGTGCTAACAACCTTGTTTTAGCAATATGAAATAACAAAAAACCCGACAAGAAATTTTTTTACTCAAGAGTGCAATGAACTTGCAAAGTCCCTTTGAAGTTTTTAACACATTTATCAAAAATCAAAAACGCTGCTTTTTTTAAAAGTTTTTCAAATTCTTATACCATCAGATTCATATCAGTTATCATTTAGCATACAACATCATTTCTCATCAGATGTCGAGGATGAATGGACATACGAAAATGCTGCCAAAAATGCAAAAAAGTTCTACTGCAGTTGGAGATTCATTTCAGATGTGGTCTTCAAAAACCAAGTTCCTTTTGAATTTACAGCTATCAACGGCGTTTCTCGTCGTGGAAGTAGGTGTTAGATTGAAGTTTTTTCCATTTTCAGATCAATCTTTTTATTTAACTTCCGCAGTGATTTGTACTACAAGTTTCTTCAGTGAAGCAAAACTTGTTTTGGATGAAAGTTCTGAATACTAATTGGCAAAACTGCATTAACATTGGGGCATGACCAAAGCAAATGGTTCGGAGCATTCGATCGATGGCAAGAAGTATGCAGCTGAAGTTCACTTTGTGTCTCATAGTGATGCTTATCAAAACATCGAAGAAGCTTCACAGAAGGACAGAGGTGTGGCCGTAACCACATTATTTTTGGAGTTTTGTGTCTAAGAAAAAGCTATTAGTAGTTTTCAACAAAACATGCTGTAATATTATATAACCTAAACCAAACTTTAATAAATTTTGTATCTGATTACACAAGAAAAATGAGACTTTGACAGCGGACTTCCCACTAGTAGAAGGATTCAAAACTAATCTCCAGAAGTACAAAGAGCAGTGTCAGTATTTCACATGGAAAAATATTAATAACTAATTGTACATTTTTACTTACTATGTTATTGCTTTTTTTCAGTTTCTTTCCGAACTAGTATGACAGGAAGTACACTGAAAAAAGAGCTTACGCAACCCCAGTTTTCAGAAACCTACAGACACACAAGCTCGCTAACTCAGTTCTCGTGCACAAATAATGTAGAGTGGATTGTCTTCAAAATCCACTCCAAGTTACGAATTCTTACGTAAGTACGATTTACATCTATCTGTCAGTATTATTTATATGCAGTTATAGGATTATTCGTTCTAATCTTTCATCAGTTAAACTTGGTTTTGAGTTTGCTAAACTTGGGAAACAACGTGACAACATAGGTTACAATTGAAATGCCAATCATCCACAAGCTTTCAAACAAAAAAAGTATTTAATGAAACTGTCTTCCGGGCTCTTAGCTTCATTTCTTGGCTGGGAAAATTATAATTCGTATATAAAATTGTTTAAATTACAAAAATCTTAAATAAACTCTAAAGTTAGAATTCTGAAATTCTCAAATGCAAAACGTGCTCGGTTTCTCGTCAAGACTGTTGGAATTTCCATTATTTTAGAGTGTTTAGTGTTTTGATAGAGTATCAAATTTTAGAACCTGATGTCTTGCTCGCTCTCTCTAATGCTTTACAGAATCATATTCTGAGCAAGTATACATTATCGAGTTACTGAATATGTGAAATTTTCATCTATTCATGATTAACTAAACTAGCTTATTAACAAAAACTATTTGAAAAGCTTCGTATTATTATTCAGTTAATAAAAGTGTTTGATTCAAATAGTTTCATCTACTTAATATTACTTTAAATCTTTTTTATTTCTTGTCACACTTTTGTTGGATGTTTTATTGATTGGATAAAAGTTTCATATTGAAAAAAAAAAGTCATCATATGAACTCAGAAACCCATGATTTTCTTTTTATTTTTTCCCTAACTGAAATTCTAAACTCTATAGCGTCTCTTCGTTCAAAGATGTTACGAGCCGCTTGAGTAAGGTTTTGGGGTTTTTAGAGAAGATAAATGAAAACATTTTTGAACATTGAGTTCTTATTGAAAATTACGAAGCTTTTCGTTAACAGCGTAATATTTCAAAGTAAAAGATTGGTAGTTAAAAAATGATTTTAATTGAGTAGGTGGATATCCCAAACAAATAACGAATATTATTATAGCGGCATTAAACTGTTACAGCCTTCAAAACCACAAACTGGGTCAGATGGAGATTCATTATAAATGGAAGGTGTAAGAATAGAGTTGAACACAGCCGACACGTTCAGAGAATAAAATATTTGTGGAAAAAGGAAAAAAATTCTTAAAATTTAACGTTTTTAGACATAATGTACAAATTTTTACCTCATAAATTGACTTTGAAAATTGTTGATACTGCTTATAAGTAGATTAGGCTGTCTCTAAAAAGTTAAATAATGTTTTCTAAATTGAATCTCGTCGTCGACTTTTACTTATTGAAAAGTTTAGATGATTTTTCTTTGGTAGACATGTTTTCAATGAAAAATTTACTAATCATAGTTTGAAGTTTACCAAAAGTTATAATGAAAAGAAAGCCATAGGTTTATAAGAGATGAGAAATCATGAGTATTTAAAGGTATGTGAGAAGAGACGAGCAAAAACAGAAACGAAGTAGAAACGTAACGACATTTCAAACGCCTTGATACAACTGAAAATAGCATACACTCAGGGAATTAAGTTTGTGAAAACAATTAATTATATCAACTAGGCTTTATTATAATCTAAGTAAAATAATATCTTTTGAATTAAAATCTAGTCAATAATAATTATTTTTATTAAACAACATTCAATCATAGTGAAGATATTAATTGTTTTGAAAATTTCTAGTTAGAAGATGAGGATGATGAGGAGGATGAGCTAGCTTGTCTTCTCCTCCTAGGACTCCTTCTACCAGGAGATGGTGAGGCCCTATGAGGCGGACTGTATAAAATGGTACATAACATATTTTTAAGCTATAGACAAAAAAGTGAAATAAAATTACAACCTTCTTCTATGTCTAGGAGGTGAGGATTGTCTCCAACGAGGCCTCCTAGGTGGAGAACTTCTGCGTGGAGATGGCCTCCTTGGGGGTCTTGCTTTAGGCACTAGTATAGTTGCTGCTGTCACTTCTTGTCCATCAATTTGAGCTGAAATAATGTATCAAAAATTAATATAAAAACAATGACTTAGAAACAGTTTTACCTCCATCAAGGTGTTTCACAGCCTTTTCTGCACTATCTGCTGTTTCAAACTCTACATAAGCAAATCCCTTTGAAAATTCAGGATGAAATCTATCTCCAACCATTTCAACACTTTTAACTGTTCCATAGACAGAAGCAATTTCTGTAACATGATCTTTATTAACATTACGAGTGAGATGTCCAACATGAACTTTTGTTGGCTTTGGAGTAACACTTCTAGCTCTTTTTCTTTGTTTCAAGGGCGATCTTGAAACTCTATGCCTTGGAGACCTCGAACTCTTACGAGGAGATCTAGATCTATTCTTTCTATCTGCAGATCTGTCTCTCCTAGATATTGGGGATCTATTTCCTCTTCTTCCTCTGGGAGATCTACTCCTTCTATCATTTTCTTTGTCTCTTACCCTTGGAGAAACTGATGATTTTCTATTACTGGCTAATTTTTTGGGAGACTTTGAAATTTTTTTTGATCTTTTATTATCAGAACCACTTCTAGATGAAGAAGATGATGATGAAGAACCTGAAGAGCTACTAGAACTACCACTAGAGCTAGAAGAATCACTCGATGAACTAAAAATATTCAAAAATCAAGTTATAATCATATCACATTCTAAAACGTTGATAAATTTATAAATTGTTATATTTAAAAATTAAATATCTTTCACTTTGATTTCTGTTCCAATAAATCTAAATTTAAAATATTCTAAACCTGTCAGCAATCTTATGAAACCGAAGTCGAAAAAAAATTATAATTTAGTTTAATTCAAAATAACTTTTGCAAATACCTATCACTTTCTGAACCGCTTTTTTTACTTTCTTTTTCTTTCTCGACCCTTAAAAATTGTCGGCATATAGATTAAAGCGGTAATATGTTTTAGATATCCTAAATAAAATGGCAAAAACAAGCATTTTATATTTGAATAAGCTTTTGCAACACATAAACTAACATTTTGATTGATAGTACGATAGAAACCCAATAAAAGTTGAATTTAAAAAAAAAGCCTTAATCAACGAACGATAATATAGTTTATAATATTATGGGAACAAATTTAAACTTAAATTATATAAAGCCATATATAAGACGTATTTCATCAAAATTTCTGAAAATTTAAATAAAAATTAAATTATTTTAAATAAATATTCAGATTGTTTCTAGGTAACCAAGAATCATGTTTTACTTTAACTAAGAGAAGTTAATATGCCAGCAAAAGGGAAGGGAAAAGCTATTTCTAAAGTAATTTTAATTTTAAATATACTTTTGATAATTTTGTCAATGATCAACTTATCCGATCTATTTTTATAAATTTAATCACTTTTTATATTCTCTAAAAAAATAAATTCACTTATTCAAATAAATAAAATTAATCATGATAGCTTATAGTGCTATACATGTCGCAGTAGCCGGGGTTGACAGGACTTGGCCTAAATTATTGATACTAGTTATAGGGTGAATTAAAATTGAGACACATTTTCATAAATTGGCAGTTTTAGTTAAAACTCAACTTTAGAGTATTAAATTTGTGCTCCGGGGTTATCAACTTTGAGCAGTTTTTTTGGTCGTTGTCAATTGGTATCATCCCCAAGCCAAAAGACAACGATATCAGAATATCAGTTTGTCGATACCTGCTACCGAAATCTACTTTTTTAGTGTTGTTGTCAACCACGGTGCTTCTTTTGACAATAAAAAGCACCTTCTTCTTTCTCCATCAATTCGGACCACTTTTTCACAAACACACCCGCTTCCACTGGGTCCGTCCACAAATTGTGTAGGATTGTTTTTGCAGTTATATAGATAAATTGTATCGTGAATATGATAAAGAGAGCAAAATGGTGAAGGATGAGATGAAGGTGAAATTTTATTAAGATAGGATCGGAAAAAAGGTGATTCGTTGGTTTTTATTTGGGACAGACTGATATCATTCCGATTTAAGATAGCTTCTAATGGGCTGAGAAAAAACAGTCGTTTGTTTAATGCTTAGTTTTGCGTTATTTGAATGTTATTAAAGCTAAAACAGAAAAGCAGCTTTTATCTAAAAGCGATAAGATTCTATGTAGCCGATGCCCAGAACTAAAATTATATGCAAGTAAAAATTTTTTCAAACTTTTTAAAAAATTTCAAACATATTATTATGATACAAATTGGTTGGGATGATTTTTTTTTACTTTTTTGAACTATAACTGCTTTTATTGTTTACACCATTTCCCATCAAATAAATTTATTAATTTTGAATCTTATACAAATTTACAGAAACTCAGAAAATCTCCAGATGTATCTAAAAAGAGGAAAGAGGAAACGGAGAAGAACCTCAAAGAAGAGGGTATGTAATTGGAATTTATATGCCTCAAATACTAATATAAAAAATAGTACTGTGACGTTCAAAATGTCTATTAGAGTAGCTCTTAATTATAAATGGGATTTGTAACGAGAATATTTGATTACGAGTCATTTATTTATAGATATTTTTCGTATCGAACAATTCCAGAAGATAGACTTAAAGCCGAGGTTGAAGAGGCAGAGCAAAGAGCAAGAGATTTGGTTATGAAGAAAGAAATGAAGAAAAGAGAAAAAGATGTAATTTTATCTAATTACTAAATAAAATTTTTAAAATATTTTTATAGTTTAGAGTATTATTTACTGTTTATTTTTTACTAACAAAACTTAATTTTCAGGAGAACGATTTAATCGTTGATGAAATTCCTAAACTGAACGTTATTGAGTCTCATCGGAATAATACTTTCCTCCTTAACATCGCCCACCATCAAAGCGCTCTAGAGGTTGGTTGCCCTTGTTTGAAGTTTCAAAAAAGGTCGCTCAAATGTTCAAAAAAACAAATTTTTATTTATTGGCATGGTATCTCCAAAATTGCACAATTAAGTATATAATTCATAGAGCGTCTTTAACTCATCGTTCAGAAGCGCTCTGCTATGAACTACTTGAAGTATAGGGTATTAAGATATTTAAAGAAAGTTTCCCAAGAAAAATAGAATATAAAAAGAAGAATTAAACTTAAGCATCGTCTATAGTGACAGCTTAATGTTGAGTGTTGTTAATAAATTTAGAGCCACTTTTGGAGCTAGAACGGTTTCAAAGAGTTGTTGTCTAAAAAAAATCTTTACCATACAGTCTTCAAGCAGAGCCGAGTATTCCATGTTTTCAAAAAGTTTCATCTTGAAATAACATGCCCAGACACGCTTGTTTCTGTATGCTGTTTGAAAACCTACACGAAATCCTTCAATAGTGATGGAATTTTTCAAGCAGTTTTTACGACTCGCCTTCATCGGGACTATTATTCTGATACTTCTTGCCAGCGATGTCGAAACCAACCTGGAACCAACCACCCCTGGTCTCCAAAGCCTTTGGACAAACCCTATAAGAGCCTCAGACCTGCTTAAAAAATGAAGGGTTTTCATG
Source organism: Pterobdella sp. o SKG-2022 (assembly GCA_964035795.1). Taxonomy (NCBI): domain Eukaryota; kingdom Metazoa; phylum Annelida; class Clitellata; order Hirudinida; family Piscicolidae; genus Pterobdella; species Pterobdella occidentalis. Next base: position 5,280,674 of record OZ038322.1, read on the forward strand.
GAACAAAAAAATGATCTTAAAAATAACTTAATACTCTTGTGGTAACAAAATAAACAAAATCTACACGGGAAAACAAAGCTGTGATGGAAAAATAGCGCAACACTTGAGGATTCAAATGAAAAAATACTTTAAATGGTAATTATAAATGAATTGAAGAGTATACAAACATCGTTGTACCTCCACGGCAAACCTTTGTAATTAAATAGTTTAAGTAACATAGAAATGCAGATTATTTAACCTGGTACAATGCTTGTAATTGCATATGGAACATTGGCGTGAGCTTACGAGCTACAATGAAATATAGAAACATTTGATACTAAATGAGACATTTTATTAAAGAATACACGAACAAAAGTTATCTTATATTTGTATGAACAGATTTTTTTGATATTACTGAGATAGCATTGTTACAGTTAATCTTTCAATTTTCTTTATTTTTTAATATTAGTTTCTTACTTAATTCATGGCAAAATTGAGTTTGTCAAAAATTTTAGTTGAATATGAAAGCTATCGAAGTATTGCCTCTTTTGGTGACGTCATTTTTGCAAAAAAAAATAATACATGATGTTTCTGAAGAAACAAAAACTAAGTCTTATCTATTTTTAGAGACATCCTAATGTATTTATAAGCAATATCAACAGTTTTCGACGTCAATTTATGGAAGAAAATTAGTACATTTATTGTCTTTACAGGAAAATTATTCTGTTTTTTAATAAAAATAATTTCATTCTTTTTTTCGCTAATGTTTTATGATAAGGTTAAACTTATCAAAAATTATAGCTATTTTTTGCTCAATAAATGTACTAATTTTCCCCCATAAATTGACGTTGAAAACTGTTGATATAAGTTTTATCTATTTACAAAACATACATAAGATGTCTCTGATAAGTTTTATATAATCTTTGTATTATATTGTTCAAGCCTAAAAGCCTTTTCTTCGATAACTTCAATATCAAAACATTCCCATCATCAACACAGTGGGAACGTTATTTAAAACCAGGACAGCTTCCTAGCCCTTACAATTATGTGGACGTCAACGTGTATTTCAGAAATTTGACCATGGAAAACCCGCATCATGATTTAAAAGTTCATATGGATTCTTGTCAAAATCTCATCAACGTAATGATTGTTATTTAGATTTTTATAGCGCGTAATTTACAAAAAAAAAATTAATCACATTTAAATATATAGAAAGTAAATTTTGAGACTAATTATTCAAAATATATAAAGTACTCATCAAATTTAAATTATTCATTTATAAGTTATCGATTATGCTAATTTATTTATTTTATTATTTATAATTATAATATTTATTCTATTTTCATTATTTCATTAATATCTATCATGCTAGTTTTCCTATTTTCAAACTCTTAATGTTGTATAGTTGATGTGTGAGATGTATGAAGTGTACTATGAGGAATTCATTGCCCCGCCCAAGACTGACTCTGTTAAATGGGTATTTTCTTTGATGACATAGCTGTTATTTAAATGAAAAGATTCAATGCTTCAAACATGGAAAAAATTTATCTTTTAAATTTCATGATAAGAGTCAGTTCCATAAATTTGAAACTCAAACTTCATAATGTTTTATCATAAAAAGAAAAATTTTATTATGTTTGATTGTTGAAACACCAACGTTTTAATGTATTATTTTAAAGCATTTCGAAGAAATGATCAATTTCTTGTTCAATGAAATGGACACATGTACTTACACTTTCACTTCTGATGTCGTATCTAAAGCAAAGCCTGATAGTGATTATGTGGGTAACAAAAAAATGGATTGGATAGACATTAGCATATGGGCCAATATCACCAAGAACCCTAGGTGCGTTTGAAGTTATAAATAAAATCGTACTTACCCTTACTGAATACTATCTTCATTATAAATTATTCTTGTTGTATAAAATAATAAAATAAAGTTGATAATCTTATTTTTTAATTAGCATCTGTTTCACAGTGTGTTTCTGCTACATTAAATTTTTAACAAGCGCTTCGATCTATAAGGAAAAATGCTCTATAAATATTGCATTACATTAATACTTGAAATTCAGAACGAAAAGTTTTGAAGTTGAAGAGAAGGGTCTTTTTTGCGAAGTGACACCATATATCAACCGTTTCAACTGCTGCATCAGGTTTGTCTTCTACGCCTTCGATATCTACTTCTTCAGAATCCATTCATCAATGGAAGTTGAAGAGAGGGAGTTATACAGTAAAGAAAGTCAAAGCAAGTTTAAGTTGTTCCTTAAATAACATATTTATCAAGTCAAATTTCAAATATATGATTTATTTAAAAATTTTTTGAAAACTTATCCTATAGTTATTTTTGAATTTAATTCTTAACATTTGACATAAAAAGTTTACCAAATTCTTTTTTTTCAAATAGGAAGATTCTCATTTAAACATAGCATCAAATACGAACTAATGTTAGTTTCCTCAATTCAGGTACTAAAAACTCTGATATTTTCGAAGTTCAGACCCTCAAAAGCACAGTCCTCGACGCACCCAAGACACCCAACAAACAGTACCCCAAGATTTACATCCATGACAACAGTGATGAACAGAACAAAGATGTAGATTTTTTATACTTTATGAGCTCTAAATGAATAGATTAAAAAGTATTTATATAGTTTTCGAAGCTTTGAAATTAATTAGAAATAGTTTTTGTGAAATTTTGAAAAAAATGTTTGAGCCTAGGCAGAAGTGAACTTTGTAATGCAGATTGTAACTGAATTGATCGATTTAACCAAAACGAAATAAAATATTCATAGTTTTTCAAAATTTTAGATCAAAAATAAGAGGTTTTATGATAAGGCTAAACTTATCAAAATTTATAGCTTTTTTAAAAATAAATTCATTCAAAAACCTCCAATTTTGATGTAAAATCTTTGAAAAACTAATTACTGAGTATCCATTGGGATTCCTTTAAAATATCAATTACTCATAAAGAAAAAGATGGAAAAATAAACTTACATTTATCTTGGAGATGTATTTAAGAATATCAATTTGAATTTTTATTCCAATTTTTCATCCTTAGAAAGTGATGGATTTGGACGATTTGGAAGAAGAAGAAGAACAGCTCTTGAACCTGTCGATGTTTGGCCTCGAAAGTCCACGTGAGCTATTTATAACTATTAGCAATTTGATGATGTGGAATAGTCTAAACCAAATAATGAGGAAGTAATTTGTGCTTGTTTTCTTTAATACCAATTTAGCACAGAAATATTGATACGTGTTGTGAAAACAAAAATCAACCAGAAATATATAGATGATTTTTCTTTGAATTTAAGTTTTATATTTTTTCAACTCGTTTTTTTTTTAATTTTTTTAGTTCAATTAACGATTAAAACCTTCAAATTAAGTAGAAAAGCTTTTTCAATCATTTAATTTTTCTAGCTTTTTTTTCAAATTTCAGCTGTATCGATGGAAGACCTTGGTAAACTCAAATATTACGTAAGTAGTAATTATGTGAATGAGATGAAGATGAGCAATGTTGGTGGCATTTTCAACATTGATCTGTTCCAACTACCCGATCAGCCAAAGTTTGTTAAAAACTGGAACATGCAAAAAGGTTCATGTTTTAAACTTTTGCATGTTTTGATGATGTATTTGTATAATTTTGATTTTTATTTCATTTTAAGCTTGAACATCAAAAACATAATTTACATCAGTGATTGTACCTCCTCGGATGTTCCCCATCGAATACAAAGCTGAAATAGTTAAGAAAACCTTAACCAAAAGCTTCAACATTTTAAAAAGTAACATGACAAAACATGAAAATAGTTTTCAAAACGAGATCTCACAAGACGCAAGTGCCGAAAGCATGGACAACACACCCGACGCGGCCAAACAAACCCCCATCATGGTCTCCTTCAGGTTAATGCTGTTTGCAGGCCTTCAAGTGATGAAGCTAATTGATTTTCATTGTGTTAGAATTCCATCAGGAATCATGTTCTACAAGACTCCTGTGGTAGGTATGTTTCAACCCGAAACTGGAGCCTGGCTCACCAGTCAAGTTTCTGATGTCCTTTACAATGAAAGTTGGTGTTATCATTTCATGTTTAGAAATAACTTTTTCGTTAAAATTAAAAAAACATTTTTGAAAAAAAAATTTTTATCTTTTTTTATGTAGAATTTTTTTTCTTGATTGAGTGAAACATGAAAGACGTAAATAAATTGCCATTTTCATACAAGGCTCAAAACAGATCTCCTTCAAAATATGTTGTTTTGGAACGTTTGCTTTTTTCCAAGATACCTATGCAAATATGCCATTCAGAGAGTTTCGCCTCTATCCCACTGGCCAGCCCCATGAGGTATCAGTCATACCTTTTTGTGAGTTAATTCTCTTAAATGGTTTGAAAATATAACACATGATTTTTATTAATTTGTTACGAAGCTTTTCAACTTGTAACACTAATAAAAAGCTTGTTGTTCTCTATTATAAGATTTATTTCAAATTCATCTGATTGAAGGCCAAGCTGTTCATTGAAGGAACGTTTATCAACGTGGAATTCACCATTAAAGTAAGTTTTTGCGATTATGCTAACTTTTTGATTGCTTTCGAATTACTTACAATCAAATAGATAAACATTCTTATTCCTTGACAAATAATCAACTCAAACCTGCTAACGCACGGGTATTATTACGTTTAACTAAGTACAACTGGATCATTTTTAAAAATCCTGAAAATAAAATATCATTAGAACAAAGAATCATAAAAAACAGAACAACATTAGTATAACCTAAGGATAGAAGTCCATTATCAGTTTTCCTCACAAAACTCAAAATCCCAGAGATAAGGACGCTGCTACAGAGCTGTCGTCTTTGTTGGTATGGTCATGTGAGATGTTCGTCCATGTGTATCAAAGACGTGCTCGAACTTCCTTTGCCTGGAGGTCGTTCCCGTGGTAGACCAACAAAAACTTGGTTGAGTTGTGTTGAAAAGGATATGGAATCCTATGGCTTGGAAAATGCGGATCCACTCAATAGAGCTGAGTGGAGAAAGTGTATTAGCCGACCGCTGTATACCCCAGCTACTGGGACGCCTACAGCAGTATAATCTAATATGGATATTATTATTTTAAGGTAACTCTATTGGAGTTTCAGGAAACACTTAGTTTGAGTCTCATAAGCCAATTGTTTTCGTGAAAATTTTTAAATTGGTTTCAATCCTTTCGAACTAATAGTTAATAAATATAGATTTTGTTATTTTAAAGCTTTTAATGTGGTTTTCACACTTATCATTCGTCATAGCTCAGCTGATAGAGCATTAGACTAATTAGCTAAAATTACCGATCCGATCCCGCGTCAGGCCCGTCTCTTCACGTGTGTTCAGCATAAATTCTATTTGTAGCGAGTGATGAAAACTCAATTTGCATCAAAAATGAGACATTTCAGTTTAAATAAAATTCTGTTTTAAAAATATAAACTTTATTTCAATTTAATATTCAATTTCAAAATGAGAGTTATTTCCTTCTGAGCTTTGAAAATTTCTGAAAATTCTGAACTTCTGAAAATTAATTATTCAGCTTAAAAATGCTATTTTCAAATTTGAATAATAAAAACACGGCAATGTTTGTATTTTCCCGGAGCTCTTTGATATATTCGATATCATCATCAGGTAACTAATAAAACAACTATTTTTAAACTTCATTGAACTCAATTCATACTATTATATAGGCATCATGCTGAATATTTATTTTGGTTTTAAATATTATGAAAGAACTTAAAATCTGCTAACTTCAGGGAGACCAGGTTTGCTTGTCAGACATCAGTGATGAAGTAGAGGTAGATTTCCTGAACGAATTCATGACTGTTACAAAGCTTAAGAAGGTAGAGAATTTTTTGGCGTTTTATTCTTCTCATTCTTTAAGCTTGACATAAATACTCCAAATTAAAAAAACGAAATTGTGTTTTTAACTTCACTTGATAATGTCATTTCAACTTACAAAAAGCTTCATGAACTCAAATAGGCGTGAAAAAGTGTTTTCATTTGGAATTTTTGAATATAAAAAACATCAATTTTTTAATATATTCATTGTAAATCAAAAGCTATTATTTCCGGTAAGTTTATCATAGAAGGTTTGTCCTTTTTCATGCTCAATAATTTTCAACTGACAGAAAATGCAGTTTTTCGGCTTGAATTTTTTCATAAACGAGTACACACACTACGTAATGAAAGGGGAAGACAAGGTGCGATGAGAATTTTCATGTAAATCTAAGTTGAATATTTTTTAAAACGATAACTTTTTTAAAATGAAACTAGCAATTATCACCGTATGAAACACTCAACTCTTAAAATTTTTAGTTTTACAATGCTTATAAACTTAGAAACATGGTTTATAGAATGAGGTCTGAACAAAATTAATAACTAAAAAACATCACATTTATAATCCTTCTTGAAGACTTCGTTTGTTTGTGTTTCAAAAACTTATTTTTGTGGTAATATTAATGAGGATTTTGATAATAGACTCCATCTCCTCGCAGAGCAGACTACTTTTAACAAGAACTTACAGGCAAATGTCTTGCGTGCTTTTTCAAACCTCCTTCAAAAACTCACGCTGGAACCACAGTCCTAGTGAACCCAACAAAGTTGTTATGCAAATCAACACTTCATCCAGCCAGTCACCAGAAGATAACAGTGTTTGTGTTATTTATCGCTAACAATCTCATGCCTTGTGCTGATACTTTGAGATTTTATTTAATAGTAAAAAAAATTATATTAAATTTTTTTAAAAATAATTTATATTTTTTTTACTCAAAAATACAAAAATTTGCCCACTCATTTAAATTTAAGCTATTCAATACCAAAAAGTATATACTTAGTTGAGTTCAAAAATAATATTTCAAAAACTTTTTCTATTTCAATCCTTTTACTGTTGATGGTATATTTTCAGAACTGGTCATTGGTGGAGGTGACGAAGAAGCACGCAGCCCATCTCAAAATGCTTGAAAGTGACGATAACTACAGCTATTCCACCGTCGAGAATCATGTATCGTTTCTAAATATATTGCTATTAAAGAATTGTATCTTCATTTCAAGTGGTTTTACCAATGGTTTTGAAGTTAATGATGTGTTTTTGAGTATTTTTGCAATAAAATTAGTTTTGTTCATTTTAGCTAACCGCATGTCTTATGAGATATTTTTTAAATCTTATGTGACTCTTATGTAATATTATTCACATGTGTTTCGTTTTTTATTTTATGCTTGGAATTCTAAAAATGAAATTCTCAAGACTATATTTAACTATTGTCAATGAATTCTTAAACATTTTTTATGCTTATAATGAATATTCATATTGACAGTTCCATTCAAACTTGTACCATCTTGTCATGAAAATGCAGCCTTTCTCTGAAGAAATGAACGATACTAAGGAGTTTTGTCTTTTTTCCGTTACTGCTAATAAACTTCTTGAAGTTACAAGCCCATTGCTTTTCGCTAGATAAATAAAAATTTACCTTTTTGAATTTCTCATGCTAGAATAAAGTTCACTTGATAAAATATTTGGTTCAAGAATTATAATTCTTATAAAAAAATTCAATGACGTTTAGTTTATTTTCCTTTTCTTATTAAAAAATTTGATATCACATAAGGATTATTAACTTAAAATGGAGTGTTTCCCAGTGATTCAAACCTTAGAGCAAAAAATTGAGAAGCTGTCAAAGTGTCCGTCAAACTTGTTTGTTTGCCTTGAAAACGAGATCAAAGATTTTCTCTGTTCTGGTGACTATTACATCACATCAGAAATCCATCATGAGATTTTTTGCTTAGAAAAGGGAATCAGTTCTCTAAAACTAGCTCAAAATTTCTTCATGAGCAACCACGAATGTAAATCGTCTTTGTCCAATAAAGGTTTGAAAAAATGTTTAAGATTATAAAGAGTATTTCATGAAAGAATATTTTAAAGCCTATACATGTTGAAAGTGTCAAAAACAGTATTTTTATTAAATAACCCGACATTGCTTCGATCGTCAGCTGCTACACTCCTCATAAAGAATAGTACCAATAATAATATATCCGAACGTTGTTTCAGACATTTCTCCTGTTGTTTGACCTCTCTACTACCTGACATTAGAAACTAAACATTATTAGCCACTTTTAAGTCTCGTCTCAAAACATACCTCTTTAGACTATCTTTCAACAATATTTGACACGGGGGTGCCTCAGTTGCCTACTTGGCGCTATATAAACTATTCTTATTAAACAAAAACGTGTATAATAAAAAAACAAAAAATATTTTCCAAACAAAAATTCACGAAGTTTTTTGTTGGAAGTTCTTAGATTCTCGTCTTATGTTGAAAATGAAAGTTTGTCCTACAAAAAGTTTCATGGAATTTTAAAAAAACATTTTTGTTAGATCATCATACAAGTTTTTCAAGATACTCTACTTTATCTTGAAAGAAATTTCAAAAACAATAACCATTAAAGACAGTTTTTTGGTTAGTAAGGTTCGAAATTTTAATACATAATGAACAAGAAAAAATTTTAAATACTTCACTGGGATTTAAGTCGATATTTGTTTAGAAAATAAATAATAAAAAGATAAAAAATGTCTTATGATAATCTTAGAGTTGAAAATGAACACAGCATTTTGTACTGAATTAATGTTTCACTACAATAAAACTAACACAAGTTTTATTGTCGATTCATTAAAAACTGTTACAGCTTTTCACTCATAACTAAAACCTCATATATATTTGATTTTCAGAAATTTTCAACCAAAAAGTACTTCCTTTGCTGAAAAAAATTCTGGACTTCCTCAAAGCCGCCAAGAAGGGCTTGCACAAATGCACACTAGAAGACGCCCTCGACCTCGACATCAGACAGGCCCATCACTTCACCCTTCAAAATCTCAAGAAAATTGCTAAAGTTTACCTATATGAACTTCTCTCATATTTCAATCAAAATCCATGAAGCAAAATATTTTTTAACCAATTTTAGCTAGAAGTTTTTTATCCGGATTTTTTTGTGTCTTATATAAAGGGAAGAATTTCAATCGTAATATATTTTTCAGATTCTCAGCCCTTTCATAAAACCAGCCCTGCATCAGCTTGACGAGTACTGCGCCAACTTGGGAGTGACTGACAGGTTTTCTGGCTACCGACACAACCTCAACCAGGGCTTCAACCACCCTAAGCTTGATGCCGCCACCAAACAAGTGGCAGAAGAACCTTTACCTACAAGAACTAAAAGAAACTATTGTTTAGAAAAAAGACTTGAAAGACTGAGTGAGCAAAAATTAATTTTCCATACGGTTTAAAACTTATGCTAAGTTTTCATTCTATTTCCATATTCTTAAAAATGTTTAATCTTCAACCCAAAACAAACTAAAGTTTGTAAAGAACAAGATCTGAAGTCAATTCAAAAACAGTTTGGAATTTTGGCTGATTTCCCAGATGTCACTGAGTACAGAGATTGTTATCGTGTAATTGAAAGAAAGCCATTGCTACCATATATCATCAATCCTACACCGAATTATAACATAGATGGTAGGACAATGGCGAAGCGTTTAAAGAATGATTACAACACTAGTTATTCAATAAACTTCCAGTGGCCTACCAATGACAAACTACCATATACTTTTTGGACAGTAGATGATAAAAAATAACAGAGCGTTAGGATACTTTTGTTTTAAGTTTAGTTAATTTTTCAATAAAATAGAGTTTCAAAAGTAATTATTGAAATAAAAAAATAAAACTGTCTAGAGTTATAGATAAAATTCAAAGACGAAAAACTAAGTTTTTTGCGATTTTCATCGTGTGGTTATCGACATCTTCAATGCAAAGTTTCTCGGCTGGTGTTCACATTCTTTTTCGTCCTACAAATTATTGACATCTTCATACATGTATTTTTGACTAAGAAATTCAATTGAAATTTTTGTAGAGTTTCAAACATTGTTATAGAAAAGTTTGATGATAAAGTTTTACTCATTGAAGATTATACTTTTTAAATAAATTGTATCTATCAAACCCTCATTTTTGAATAATTAAACAAAAAACTATAATAAACTACGTTTTACATTACTTAAAGATATCATTATCATCATCCTTATTGCTTTCTAACGATTTCAAATACCTTCTTGTTTTTCTACGACAGACTGTTTTGAAGCACATAATTGCTCCAGAGATGGCTAAAATCAATTCGATTAGACTGAAAGCTGCCACTAAACAGACCATTACAGTTTTCAGGTCCTGTAGCAATAGAAAATTTCAAAAATAAATTATTTGAATAAGTGAATAAGATAAAAATTTTGAAATTTTCTAAAATAGATTCATTTAATTGATTTATGTACAAATTCTCTAACCCTTTTGATTTCTCCATTTTTTTCTCGGTCTATGACGATGTCACAAACAGCGAAAGAAAAGGGCAAAGAAGTTTCAAAGGCAGATAGAAGAGACAAAATTCCGTAAAAAACAATCTGAAAGAAAGAATATAGATTTATTAATTATTGATTGAGTTAAAAGTTTTGATTTATTTTTCATAATTTCCCAAAAGTTTAAAAGTTTATGATGACCAATAACTTTATACTAACTGTGCCACGATACGCATTGCAACTAGTCCAGAAACCGAAGAAGCCCAAAAATATATACTGGAAAAAATGTCTCAATTTATCAAAAAAATTAAAAAAGTAAGAGACGGTTTATATAGCGTTGGTGTGAATATGGCAAGGTACTGAAAGGCAGTCTTGCGTTTTTTAACCAAGAATAATTTTGTACGTTAAGAAACCTAGACTTCTATATACAATAAAATTATTTTCAAACAACAGTTTAATGTAATAAATCAAATTTTTTCTAATTTATCACCAAAACACCGCTCCAAATGCCGTATCTGATAGTCCAAAAGCCAGCTTCTTTTTGAACTGTAGTCTGAAAAATATAATTTATTTTTTTTTGATAATAACCATATAATGAAACAAGTTAATATTCTCAAATTATACTGAGAGAAATGAAGATTCAAAATAGCATTATGAACTTGGGTGGTTTCAGAATTTTGGGGATTTGTTTTTAAACTCTCTTCTACATATATCACCATGAAGACTATACAGCAGATGCCTGAATGGTTTTATTTCGTACAAGATATCAGTTTTTGAACGAATTTTTAAAGCTAGTTTTCAAGGTTAGAATTTATTTGATAACATCAGTTTTAATCAAATTTTTTAATATCGAAACCCGTGATTATATGTAGAACTGCTAGAAAAGAAGAGAACTTTCGGGGATAAGACAACAGTTGATTGGTTAGTCGAGATTCTTTATTGATATTTCTCATCAAGACCGACTCTTTTTTAACCAACTCGCTACCTTTCGACTTATTCCCATGTTGTGTAGTTTCAGCCATTGTAAAAACAAGTTCTTACAATCTTTATGAATTTCAACAAAAAATTTATTTCGCAAAGGCACACGATTTCACTTTTATAAGCCCTTAGTTATTTCATTGTTTAGCTGATATCAGCCATTCATATTCACGTTTCTAAATATAAATTACAATACCTAAGAATTTGTTTTATTTTTTTAAAATTTAGAATGTAAATGATTTCAATGTAATTATGATTAAATTCAATCTTCTTTATTTTCAACACTTTTTGCCTTCGTTTTCTTCTTTGGTGGTCCCGGTTCATTAGAAGTGACTTCCGGTTTTTCTTTAACTTTATTTTTAGCTTCTAAATTTCTTTTTTGTTTATTATTTTTTGACTTCTTTGTTTTGACTTGAAAAATAATTTCATCATAAGAAAATCATTATAATCATTTTGAACCAATATATAGCAAATTTAAAACTAAGTACAAACCTGGCTCTTCTTTAGCTACTGTACTTTTCTCTACAAGGGTATTGATGGTCAGATCTTTGCTATCATCAACAGCCTGAGATACAAGGCGATGGAGCATTAGCTTAGACCCATTCAATTCCCATCCCTGAAACTCTTTCACAGCATTGTCAGCTTTTTCTTTGTTGGGAAAAATCATAACAGCATCTCTAGAATGAAACAAAATTATTCAGGTATTTAAATTTAGTTTTTTCTAGAAGCGTCTGTATTGGAAGTGTGCAAATTCAAATTGAAATTATACAAAAAGCTTTCAAGAACTTTTTCAATCACTTTATTAGGACCCTTATATAACATATAATGTTACAATAGATCAAATTTATACTTAATCATTAAAAGTATTTAAAAGCAATATCAAAACTAAATTTAAGACTCTATACTTCAAAAATTATTAATGATATTCCAAACTTTATACTCAAAGATTCTTAGAAACATTAAATAACCTTGGTTCATCCCCCTTACACATGGGCACAATGATAGTTTCAGCTTTTTTAAAAACACCCCTCAGTGATTTCTTGCCCACAAATTTATTAATACCCTTAACAAGCAAAAGTCTGTCCAGCAATGATACATCTGAAAAAAATTTATTTTTTATGAAAAATATGTATAAAATGTGACAATAAATTCATACTTTCATGAACTTTCTTCTTTTCTTGAACAGTCTTTTTGATTTCACTGGCAACTACAACAGAATCTTTGAACTTACTTCCATGTAAGACCTCAATGACTTTGGGTATCTGATCTTTGTCACCAACATCAACAAAGCACGAGTACCTTTAAAATGAATTTTTCTATATGTAGTGAAAATTACTTTAAAATAAAACCATTCATTATAATAATTTCAAATAATTCTAAGCAAACGAGAAACCAACTTTTTATCTGACTTATTCACAACTAATACTTCAAAACCTTTAGACTCAACGAATTCTTTAACTTCTGCACTTGTCACCTTGCCGAAATCTCTACATTTCATAAACAAGCTTGTGTCTTCTAACAAATTTTTATTAAACATTAGATTAATAGATGAATTTGATGTTGAATCTTCATAAAAGTGTAGTTGCATAAACCATGTGATGGTTGTATTGAAAGATCTAAAAAAGTGAAAGCATTCTTGTTCAATATTTGTACCAAGTTTATTAATAAAACTTACTATTTAAAATAATTTTTTCTTTTATATCATCTTCTCCTTCAGTGATCTTTCTTTTACGCTTATTTTGAGTCATCTTTCTGAAAAAAACAACTTCTAAAATACACGCGATAGCAGTGAAGTCGATAATATGATTTTCATAGACAAAAAGTTCAGAAGTTAAATCTTGAAAAAAATAATTCAACAACTAACTTGAATTATGTTTTATTTTTATAAAAATTCGATAAAAAACTTAATTATCTGACGTTATGAATAAAATATTTTCAAAATATATTGAGCTAGAGCTTAGAATTAAGATATTTCTCACTAGATGTAACAGCTTAAAAATTTTGTTATGGTAAATTTGAATAGGTTGAATAACTTGTATTTTTGATTACAACATTTATGTACTTTTCTAAACTTTTTATAATTCTTTAAGTTTATTTTTTAAACTTTTTGATGATAACTCGTTAACATAGACTTCTTTTGAACAATTTTTCAAAAGCCAACAATAAAATCAATATAATATCAGAACAAAGATTAGTTTATTGAAATACGAAGCTTTTCGTTAACAAAGTAGAAATTTCCATAAAATTTTACTTTGTTATCGAAAAGCTTCGTATTTTAATAAACTAACCAGTGTTCTGAAATTATATTTACTTCTTTTAAAAAATTCAAATATTAAACTACTGAGTTCTCTAAATATTATTTTTATATTTTTAATTTGAAAAAATTTTTTTTTAAACTATGTATAGTACCAAACTTATATTGCATTTATACTTCAAAATATCTCTCAAAGGAGTTTTGGGGAATTTTATTGCTTTTAACTTTAATATTTCTATATTTTAATTCACATTCGAATGAAATTTTAAAACCGTGTAACTTTCATATACAAATAAAGAATAACATAAGGAAAAGCTCCGTAAAAATTCATATCTAAAATTACTTATCTTTCATGGAACTAATGTTTCTTGTTTATTGAAAAATAATAATTTACAGGCCAAACTAGAATGAATCAAATTTTAATATTTTTTTAGCGCACTATTTAAGATAGAATATTCTTCAAAAATAGTAAGTGTTCAGTCCATGAATGAATTATTAGCGAAGTTGAGAACATGGAGATCGGAGATGGAGAAAAAGGGGTTGAGGGTGAATATGGGTAAGACAAAGTTAATGGTTTCTAGTTCGAACCTTGATGTGTAGAATAAATCTGGGAAGTATCTTTGTGGTGTTTGCCAAGCAGGTGTGGTTAGAAATTCTATTCAGTGTGGAGGCTGCAGGCAATGGGTACACAAGAAATGCAGCGGCATAAAAGGCTCTTCAAATTCGGATCTTAACTTCCGATGCGCTCTTTGCTTTTGTGCAGCACGGCCTGTTGAGGAGAGATTAGTAAAGGAAGTGATGATTGGTGATGAAAAACTGGAAGCTGTCCCAAAGTTCTGCTATCTTGGAAATATGTTATCTGCAGGTGGTGGATGTGAGCTTGCTTCAATATCACTTTGTAAGTGTGTCTGAGCTGAATTTCGCCAAATTCTACCACTCCTTGCTAATCGCCATTTATCATTATTAACCACAAGCCGTGTCTATTCAACCTGCGTCAGAAGAGCTATGTTACATGCTGCTGAAACATGGCCCGTAACAGTTTCCACATTGAACCGCCTTATGCGAAACGACCTTGCCATTATTCACTGGATGTGCAACATCTAAACGAGTGATAACGTTTGCTCTTACTTTCTCCTTTCAAAACTTGGCATTCGGGATGTTGAGGTAGTTCTTCGTACAAGCAGAATGAGGTGGTTTTGACATGTACAGCGTAGTGTGGGTTGGATCTCTCAGGTGCGAAAGTTGGATTTAGATACTTGCAAGAAGCCTGGTAGGCCCAAAAAGACTTGGAATGAGCTCATATTGAATGATAAAAGAAAGCTAGACATGGTTTGTGCGGATCCACTCGATCGCTCTGAATGGAAAGGCCGACTTCGAAATAGAAATGTCGAAAAGCCCAACCCTTGGTAAAGGGAAACGGACTATAAAAAGGATTTGAATGATTGAAGCGCTAAATTTGTTTAAAAATTAAGAAAAAACACAGCTTTAAGACATTTGACAAATCTCTTTCAATAGTTTCTATAAAATAATTTTCAAAACAATCAATTGAAATCAATCAGAAAAACTTTGATAAACACTAAAAATTTTATACAGATACCAGTAGTTCAAATCGGTTCAATCTCCAACAAATGTTTGAAACTATACATTCAAGCAAACATTGTAGATCCTAACTCTTAAACATCATGCATTTTGCACGTGAATCATGTAAGCTTAACAAACATTTAAAATCTATATACCTACAATATGATATGCAAGCATAGATCACAACTCTGAACCATCATGTTTCCTAGCACTATGATGCCTCATCGCACTTCCCTGCCAAACTCTGTACTGAGTCCTGGCTTCTTCCAAACTCACTTTTCCATCACTATCAGCATCCAACAAACTGATCAGGCGAGAGGCCTCTTGTTCGGCTAGAGAATCTTCTTCTGGGTACACCCATTTTTCTAATTCGTCTTTGTTTAATCTGTATAATGTTTATAATTGCATCTTTGATAAAAGTCGTTAAAGTGTAATCAATTGAATTCTGAAAAATACGGAAAAGATTTACTTTTTTTACATTTTTAAGGCATCTTAAATATATTTTTATTCAAATTTTTATGTTTTTTATTCTTTAAAATAAAGAAATTTTACATACATTCATAGTTAAATCAAAACTAAAATTTTTGATAAGTTTAACATTATTATAATTCATATATATATATATTATAAATTACGTACAAGTTATCTTTGTCTTTATCATACATGCCGAATGATTCTCGCTCTATTGCCTCGTTTTCTTCGCTCAGCACAGCTAAAAGTCAAATAATTTGAAACATAAAAGAACATTTCAAAAATTACATTATCCTGAATAAAAAAATCATCTCGCCTGTTGCACATGCGAAACTGCCTGCATTGTAAATTGCTGAATTAATTCTTAAAATGCTAATTACTTTCAACAAGGTTTTAATTAAAGAAAGAAAACAATGATAGCCAACTTTCAAAAAATTATAAACGTAGTCTCAAAATGTTCTGATAAACTCTGAAACTAAAAACTCGATGTCTAAACACTTCAAAAGTAAAAAAAAACAAATTACTCCACCTCTGGATTCGAATGAGTAACACATGAAGCCGAAGAGTTCTTGAGCTGATAACTAGTCTAATGCTCTACCATCTGAGTCAAGTCATGCAGAATCATTTCTAAAACAGAAACAAAATGAATGGGGAAGAAAATGATGCCTAAAGATTCGATTAAATACCAAGATTTTAATCCAGTTTAATTTCACTATACTGAGGGTGGCCAGATTTACTTCATTTACAAAACATTTTATATATTTCTAATCTCCATTTCTTCCTATCCAACGCATCTTCCTCTTTCAAGATGCTTCACTTATTTCTGAAACTATTTTGTTCTTCCACTTAACTTTCGGTCTACTCTTCTTTTTTAAACCATCAATTTTAAAAGTGAGTGCCTTTCTCAAAAAAAATGCTTCAAGAAAAGCTCTTAAATGTTAGTAATGAAAAAAACTGAAGATATGAACGTCGAAAATAACCTGATGAAAAATTAGATTTTTGAAAGCATATGTACAGTCGATTTTGCTTTTGAAAAGTGAACCTTTGTGATAAAAATACGAAAAAGTCATGGTGAACAAAAATAACATAAATCTCCAATCCAATGGTATGAGAATGATGAAAATTGGTCCTCATTTAACTGGCAACACAACAGCTGATGTCATAAAAACCATATAGTCATAAAGATGAAGTATATCAGTAGAGTTGAATATAATAATAATTAAGTTGAATATAATAATTAATAAGACATAATAATCAAGATGTTGTGGGCGAGAAACCAGTACTAAATGACACGGGCACGTTGTCATTAGATGACTCAGCAAAGAAAGCCGCATGGAGTGAATACCATGTCCGCTTACTTAACTATGAGTTTCCATGGGATGAAAACAATCTCTCTAATGTAATGTCGGTAGAAGGTCCAAGTTTTCCTATCACTAATGATATGGTTCGTAAAGCCGTTTGTAAAATGATTTCTGGAAAAGCTGCTGGTCCATCTGGATTCGTGTCTGAAAAGATCAAGGCATCTGGTGGCGCAGGCATCAAGCTTATACGTGACCTCATCAATGCTATCATAGCTCAAAACTGCATTCCGTCAGATTGGCAATATAGTTACATAGTTAATCTGTACAAGGGTAAAAGTGATGAGTTGGTCAGTTGTAACTAAAGAGGCTTGAAACTGATGGAGCATGTGATGAAAACCGTTGAACGTGTGGTGGAAGCTCTCATCAGAAGAAATATAAGCATAGATGAGATGCAGTGCAGTGTTACACCTGGGCGTTGCACCACTGACGCTATATTTATCTTACGCCAGTTGCAAGAAAAGTACATAGCTGCCAACAAGCCACTTTTCTTGGCCTTTGTTGACCTGGAAAAGGCGTTCGATCGCGTTCCTCGGAAGATAATATGGTGGGCTATGTGGAAACTTGGTGTTAAAGAATGATTGGTGCGTATGGTTCAGGTTATGTATGTGGGTGTGAAAAGCATGGTAAAGGTTGGTGATGGGTGCAGCAAGGAATTTGGTGTGGATGTAGGTATACATCAGGGTTCAGTTCTGAGTCCCCTTCTTTTCATTATAGCAATTGAAGCTGTTTCTATGAGATTTCGGATTGGTTCTCCATGGGAACTGCTGTACGCTGATGATTTGGTAATTATTTCTCAAAAATTAGAAGATTTGGTTTCTAGGTTGGAAAAATGGCTTGGAGGGTAAAGGGCTTAAGGTAAATATGATGAAAACGAAGGTTATGGTATGTGGTAATCAACTGAACATGCTCAAAAAGTCTGGTTGCTTTCCATGTGATGTTTGTTATAATGGTGTAGGCTGTAATTCGATTTTTTGTGAAGGTTATAAAAGTTGGGTGCATAAAAAGTGTTGTGGTAAAAACGGTGGTTTAAAGAGAAATCCATCATTCAGATGTGCTCGTTGTCTAGTTACTATACAACCAGTGAATGGTAGGAAAATAACTGAAGTTTAAATGGGTAATGACAAGTTGGAAGTTGTTACTGACTTCTGTTATCCTGGTGACATGATTTCTGCTAGAGAAGGCTGCGAACTTCCTTCAATCACCAGATGCAAGTCTGCTTGAAGTTTCGTCAGCTTCTTCCACTTTTCACCAATCCATATCTACTTTGCACAACCAGAGGTCAAATCTACAACACGTACATTAGAGCTGTGACGCTGTACTCTTCTGAAACCTGGAGCCTAACAACACCTTCCCTGAACCGATTGAAGCGCAATGACTTGGCTATGATTCGATGGATTTGCAAAGCCAGGGTGTAAGACGGGATAAGTGCAGAAAAATTACATGAAAAACTTTGCATTTAGAACATAGAATCGCCGTTGCGTTGCCATAAGTTGAGATGGTTTGGTCATGTAGTGCGCAGCTCAAGTTGACTTTGAAAAGTCAGAGAATTCAAGGTTGTTGGTGTTAAAAAATACGGTAGGCCAAAAATGACATGGGAAGAGTTGCTGAAAAAAGATCAGATAAAGCTCAGTTTGATGGAAATCGACCCACACGACCGCCTTACGTGGAAAAGACTTGTTTTTTCAAAAAAGCCTTACCCTCTGCTGAGGAAAATGGACTCTAAATAGAATAGAATGATGAGTTGAAGATGCATGAAACGTTTAGAAGGATTCATTTGAAAAATATTAAATTAAATGGGTTGAAATGACTATAAAAACATCTTGAGGTATATTCAATCAAATAATATTAAGTATCTTCATGTAATATGAAGTAAATGTAAAAACAATTCATAGTTCAATATTTGAAAAATAAGTGAAAAGCTCTAACCTCCTGCCAAATATTCTTCAAAAGAGATGAAACCATCCTTGTCTTTATCCATTCTCGATAGAGTCACAGCCAGTTCCGCACTTCTCATATGGGGGTATCGTGAAGGGTTCAAGAAAGATGAAAATTCTTCCAGGTCGAGCAATATTCCCTCTTTCTTTTGAGGCATCCCTTTGTAACCTGCAGCTTTGAACAGCTCTTCATCCTCTTCTATCAACTTGAGAAATATAATTGAAATTACAGTAGCTTTAATTTTTTCAAATTTAATTATCAATCTTTAATCTATTTTCTATAATAATAAAATAACTTTAAATCATAGGAAGCTTTTTAACTATGCTTTTATGATACTATAAATAGAATTTTTAAATCATATTATTGAGTAACAAATGATAAAGTATCTAAAAACCGCCTCATTTTGTGAAAATTAATTTTTGCAACAATTGATAAATATCTTTAAGACTCCATTTGAAAATTAAAAATAAAGATACTTGATAAAAAAACTCCCAATGGTGTTTCGGCAAGAAAAAATAAATTAAAAGGTATATTTTATTGTGTGTTTAAACCTTGAGGTATTGAACATTTTCTTCAGTGAAGTCAGATTTCAAAGTGTCAAGGTTGTCATTTTCATAGACCTGATGATTTCAAACGCTTTAATTCGGTATAACATATGAAATACGCTATGTGAAATGCTACCAATTTGAGGTATTCTGACCAGCTTACAAAGCCATCTTTATTTAAATCGAATTGTTCAAATTTTGAAATTGTTTCATCAATGTCTTGTTTTCTATAAAAATGTGCCAAAAGATTTTTATGAGAATTTTTGAAATTTATACAAAAAAAATATCGTTTTTTGGTAATAAAAAACATGCATAATTAATCCATTTATGTTTAAACATAATGATTGTCGTATTTAAAATGAATATATATTATTAAAACTAGTTTAATGAAAAAATTCATACAAACTTGTGATAAGCATGAATAACTTTAGACATTTCTTTCTTATCAAGAAATCCGTCTTGATTTTCGTCAGCATTCATGAATTGTTCATCCAGTTTTTTGAGAGAATTTCTATCTAGTTTCAATGAACCTGATAAAACAGTTATAATGAAAAATTGATTAATTTATTGAATTATTATAAAATACCTTCGAAAACATTTTTATCATAGTTAGGAATATTTGGATCTCCATTTTCATGAAAAATATATTCCTTATCAGCCTTGATGAACATGAAAATATTTAATAAAACTATAACAAACAATTTTATATTATTTTTCATTATATTCATTTTCTGAATAATTATATTTTATAACATGCGATCAATCTTTTTGAATACCTACACTAATATTTAAAAGTAAATTAAAGTTTTTTTATAATTCATATAAGTCATCGATTGATGAATAAAAAAATTTTAATATATAAAAACTTTTAAAAATATTTTTTTTATAAAAAAAATAAACGTTTAATATCTCTGGTAATTTTAAAAACTTTTTTTAAAGATATGTAAACTTAATAACTTAGTGTTTGTTTTTATTAAATTATTTTATTAGTTACTGTTTTTGTATAATTTTAGTTATAAAATGCTGTTTGTTGTTAATATTGTTTATGCCATGTATTGTCAATTATCTTTAGAGAACAACAGGAGATTTTGAAATTTAATTTTAAAAAATAACGAATTTGAAAATATGAAAAACATAAAAATTGATTTTATGAGTTTTTTTAATTTTTTTTTTCAAGCCTAATCTTTAATGAACTAAAAATAAACTAAAAGTGGACTTCGAATTAAAATGAAGCAAGGGTATTTAAACACGTGAAGTGGCAACAAAATGATTGTAGACATCAAAAAATTATCCACTTTTTACAAACGTTGTTTTTTCATTAAAACATCGTTTTACAAAGCATTAAAAGTACCAATTTTCACTAGGGTCAATGGATCAGTCAAGGGTCTTGGTGGGAGCTATTGACCAGGGTACATCGAGTTCCAGATTTTTGGTAAGCATTCTAATAGTTTTTTATAGAATTCTGATGTATTTCAATTAAATATCATGATTTACAGTTGTCATATTAGTCATAACAATAATTTATGAAGTTTTATTTAAACTTTATTTAAGTTTAATTTTAAAAAATTCATTAATTCTGGAAATATTATTTTTAAAAAAATATCTGCTTATAATTTTTATTATTTTTTTCTAAAGATGCTTCACAAAATATTTATTGATATTTGTAATAAGTTATTGATTTGCAATGAGCTTTGTATTATAACATTTTTTTCATCTACAATAAAAAATATTTTTACTGTTATTTTTTTATTAAATACCTCATAGATTTTTCTGGTTCCAATCATTAAATTTCATTCTAAAAATAATTCTTCCCATATTTTTCTTTTTTTTTGACAGATATTTGATATCAAAACACAAGATGTGGTCTGCAATCATAAAGAGTTTGTAAAGAATAGTTATCCACAAACAGGGTATTTTTCACTCTTCTTTATGATCAGTTCAAATTTATGAGATTATCCTTAATTGCTCAAGTCTTTTTATAGCTAATTTTTTTTACCAAATCATATCATATATAAAAATAATTATGACTGATATGAGTTCACACCTTGTTTTCAAATGATGGTTTTAATGGTGAAAATAGTACTGAAGCTCAAGATAAGAATTAGATCACTCTGATGAAATTATCTGAGTTTTTGTCATATTTCCATACAACAGACAACATTTTTCATTGTCTTCTTTATCTAATTTCTTGTTTGTTTTTCCTCACACACATTTTATGAACCCGTGGTATTTGATGTTTTTAAAAAATATTTCGTTGGTCCCACTTATTAATAAGAAAGGATATTTCATTATACCATAGTTATTTTTTAGAGACATCTTATGTATCTTTTTTTTAATATTATTTGGATAACTTTTTATTTTCAATTTTTTTTGAGGAATAGTTATGCATATTGCACAATACAATACAATTATGAATATGATTAAAGTGGCATAACTTCAGGAGTTTCTAGGCCACATAATTTTTATACAATATGAAAAAAAAAAAATAATTATAATAAAAATATTAAAATAATAATATATAAATAAATTATTCAACTATGTAGTTGAATATCACAAAATTAGTTTTTATATGCATTTTTTTTTGAGTGAAAAACATTTCGTGAAACAATCTTATATTGAAAAATATATAAATTTTATTTGCAAACTGATTGAATAATGAAAAAAAATAATTGAAATCTAATTGGGTTATACTGTTGTACATGTCCCAGTAATTGAAGTTGACAGCAGTCAGCCCAGACTATTGATACTATTGTTGAGTAATGTGTAAAATAGGCCATTCATTTGGGACAAATTTTTATAAACTGTCAGTTTGAAATAGGGCCTAACTTAAAATTATCGAAATGGGCAGTTTGCCTTGCCGTTGTCAATAAAAAAATAATCATCCGCCAAACCAAATGACAACGATACCAGAATATCAATTTGTTGATATGTGCTGCCAAAGTCTACTATTATTCATGTCATATCAAAAAAGCAGTCTCAGTTTGGAGAGGTTTGGTTCAGTTTAACGTCAGACCCAAGACAACTCTTAATATTAAAATTTGTCAATATTTTTGTATAAATGAAAATATAACTTGTACTCGTCAACCTATTACTATTATAGCTTGAAGTTTTTCAATCTTAGAATTATTCTCATACTTCTCTTTCAATGGTGGTTTTACCTTCAGTGTTAGTACCGTAATATTGTATTTCACCTATTACCACAATGTTTAAATTCACCTTGTCGCTGGCCTAGTTTTTGCTTTCACTGCCATTTTGCAATGTATAATATTAGTTGTTTGTGTTATTTTTAACAACCAATCAAACCAGAGTGAGACTTAGGCTAATAATTGTATTCTATAAATGCAATTATTCAAAACATGACTCATAGAAAATTGAAGCTTTATTCTGAAATATAATAAAAAAATGAATGAACAGCCATATATTCACAGTTGGGTTGAAGTCGATGCCATGGATCTGTTGAACTCAGTGGTATCCTGCATCCGAGGAGCAGTGAAGAAGCTTGCCACACAAAATATCAGTCCTTCTTGCATCAAAGGTTCATTGTTTACAGTTGAATACTCTTAGGGTTTAAAGTTTTTGTTCAGTAGTTCAATGACATCCCTTTTTCAGTGGAATCCCCCATTGAGTTTTATATTTGTGGTCAGAAAGGTGTTCTGAGTCACGTTAGTTCTTCATTTTTCGCCCACGTCTTGAAGCGCTTTTTCGAGTTTATTAGTTGCACAAAAATGTTTTTAATGGTTTTTTGTCGCATGTTCCACCATGCTGCATTGTGGATCATTTCATAAGGAGACATTGCTCTCAAAAAACTGTGTATTCAAAGCTACATCGCGAATTTCGTGGTTTGAATAAAGCTTTTTTTTCTAATTTTTCATCACTTATTGGGAACCGTCATCAGACTAAGCAATGTGATCTTGAAATCTGTGCACCTTGACTGCAACTTGTGCCGTTGTTTTAGCTTTTATAGGATCCTTGATGTTGCATGTACTTTGGCGGTGGAAACTCTGGTCGAGTGAAGAAATGGGAAGTTTTGGCGCTTTTTCAAGCCTCAACTCGCCATCACTAGAACAAGTCATTTGTTCCTAAACCTAGTTTGTGATTGGTACTTTTTAATATTCTTGCAAGCTTTTTCTTTCATAAGGCGGATGTCTTGATCCATTCCAAACCTTTGTTAGACACAGAACATGCAAAAATTTCTTAGCTGAGACCCGCAACTAATGAATATGTTTTAAGTTTCTTATCGTAAAAATGTTCCTGCTTCAATTTTAAAAATATTTTGAAGCTTGTTTTGAGAATTTGATTAATTTCCATTAAAGGTGTTTTTTCAAATCTTTTCATAGTTAAAAATAAACATTTGCGCCCATAAATTTATGTAATTTGCGTCTCATAACTGGTTCTCATAATTCGTCTTCACAACTTAATAGTGTATATTATATCTATAGCGGTAGGCTTGACAAACCAGCGGGAGACCACAGTAGCTTTCGATACAATAACAGGCAAGCCTCTCCACAAAGCGATATGTGAGTTATAATCATCAACACAATTACCACCACTATCATCATTACCATCATCATCACCACCACCATCATCGTCCTCGTCATCATCATTTTTCTGCAGTTTTTCCAGTGGCATATCTAACAATACTCTATTTATTTGGTCATATTTCTATTCGTTGTAATGTATCTATTTTAATATATGTTTTAATTTAACTTTTTAGAGACAACTTTATGTGCTTATAAATAAAATTTAGCGATTTTCAAGTCGATTTATAGAATAACTTTAGTACATTTATTGAGCAAAAAAAACAGCTATAATTTTCGATAAGTTTAGCCTTATCATAATATGCATCATTATCATAGTTGTTGTTTGTTGATTCGTTTTTGAATATGATCATGGCAACAAAAGTTGCATTAAAAAAAATTTAAATATAATTAGTTTGCGGGGAAAAATAAACAGAGATTTTTTATTATTACCTGTGTGTATGTTTTATGATTTATCGAAAAATATAGCTTTTTTTTTTTTTGCTCAAAAGATTTACCTAAATTTTTCCATAAATTGACGTAGAAAAATTATTGAATGTTTGTTACATCTAATTGCAACCAAACGTGCTAACCTTTGAATCGATCATCTGATATTTTGTAAATAATTATAATTGCCATACTATTTCGAACCATTCTTATAAATAAAAAATTTTTTTAAATTCTCCCAATGTTCACAAAAACAAACAGTAGAAGTCTTTGACCAAATGTTCAAAGCGTCTTTTGAGATTTTATGTACGAACAGCGAGTAGCTTACAGCTTTGTCAACAATCTCTAAGTGTTTGTCTTAGGAAATGTTCCAAAAAGCTTTTCAAGTTCATTTTATTTACTTGTTCAAACTGATGTATTAGTTTTATAGAAATACAAAATATGTAATTCTCAAGCAAAAATTGAGAAACTTAACTTATAATTGCTTATTTTTGATGATTAATGAGTTCAAAGTTTTAAATGCTTCAACTCTGTTTTCAATTTATTTTTCAGCCTATTGTCCTATCCAGGACGTTCTTCGTCTTTATAATTTAAAAAGAAAATGACATTTTAATTTACAATAATAAAAATTAAAAACTAACTATTAAGCGTGTTTAAGCTTCTAACAATGTAGTGGAAACTGCGAAATTCTATATACAAGATATATTTAGTTTATTACGTCTCACCTCATGCAATGAGACAAAAGACATTAAGCAAGTAATAATCATTATTACAGTTATTTCAAAGTTATAATCTCCGTGAATTTAGATTTCAATTTTATTTAAAATTAAGTTCAAAATATCTTTATTTCAATATTTTTGAATGACTTTATTTTTCATTGTTTTAAAGAATATCTGTTGTAAACACTTATGTATTGAAGAATGCTTTTATTTCAAATATTCCCATGACATAATCTTATAACGTTGAAATTAATCCTCCAGCATGGATGGATGTAAGGACAAACAATTTAAAAGAAGAGTTTCTTAACAAACTACCCAACAGAAATAAAAACCATTTTAAGGTATTTTTTAAAGTTGATTATAAAAAGTTGAACTTCTGAGTATTTTTTATTAGACACAAACACAAAGGTCCATTAAGCAATACTTTCCATGAATAGAACTTTTGTCTACAATCACTTTTTTTATGTTTTTCTAAAACCTTCGTTCTTAAATAAAAATTTGTTTGAGGTCTAGTACATATATCTGTTGAGTATGTATTAACCATTATATTCACAGCAAAAATGCGGTCTCCCAGTTTGCAGCTACGCAAGCGTTTTGAAAATGTGCTGGTTGTCACAGAATGTTTCTGAAGTGAAAGAAGCCCTCAAGGAAAACAGATGCAGATTTGCCACTGTCGATTCGTGGCTCTTATGGGTAAAACCATACGAAACGCAATAATTATTTTTCTGAATTTTATTTTTCAAAACGATTTGTATATATAATAATAATTTGTATATTTAATTATCAGTTAAACTTTTTTATCTTTTCCTAAAATAGTATTTTGTTCGCGCATGTGCAGAAGTTAACAGGAGGACCGAAGGGAGGAGTCTTCAAGACTGACGTCAGCAACGCCAGCAGGACAGGTCTCTTGAACATCAACAACGGACAGTGGGATCCAGATCTGCTGAGGCTTGTCCATTGTGAATTCTTTATAGATTTTGTTTCATAAGTTTTTTAAAAGCTGCCGTTATGTCCAAAGTATGCTATTTGCGCTAAGATGTTAAGCGTATATCTATAGCTTATTGAATACTAATTTCATTATTTAATTAAATAATTAGTTAATCACATTTCAAATTAAGTTATAATATAATATTAAATTTTATAGTTTCTTCCAAATCGACAAGAATGTCTTGGCTGAGGTGGCGTCAAGTTGTGAAATGTTTGGTTCTTTAAGCCCCTCTTTTGAGGCGCTTGGAGGCGTGCCCATCAGTGGGGTGAGTCATGTCGTAGTTATTTATAGAATTGCCTTCTTAATTAAATCCACTGTCAATCGTGATTGGTTTTAGTTACAAAAATCAAGTGCTTTTCACCATATAAATTTATTAAATTCAAGGGTGTTTTCTTAAACATATACATGTATGAAATCGAACCACAATTTTCCTTAATTATGCCCTCATAATAGTTTTGCTGTTAATGACCATTGCAGAGTTGTGCTTTTTGAAAGTATTAGCTTTCTTGAATGAACATGTTTTTAATGACATCTATAGATTCGATGATTTTCATTAAATTCGATATAAAAAATTTGAAAATATCAAAAATATCATCAGCCATAAAATAGATTCGAAGCCAATCATCAACCCCAAACAGATTTTAGGGGACCAAATGGCCGCTTTGGTGGGGCAAGGGTGCTTGAGTTTTGGGAAAACCAAAAATACGTAATAGTTTATGAAAATTTTGAAAGTTATAGTTGTTTTTCAATTCAAAAATATGATATAATTCTCAGAAATTTTAGAAATTATCTTTTTATTGTTATCGAAAATGGGTTGGTGAACTTAAACACTGTTGTTCGTATGAAAATGGTATATTTTCTCGTAAGCTAACACTATGATCAAATATAGGAAATAACACAATCCAGGGGTTTAATTGAAAATTACAGCTGTAATGTTTAAATTGACGTTCATCAACTTCGAAAATGCATTAGATGATTATTTTTTATTAGTTAAATTATTGATATTTTTTATTTTATTATTTTATATTGACTGAATGCTTGATATAATCTACCTTATTATTTGTATTAATTGATGTATATGCTTAAAGATATGGTACAGGGTGCTTCATGTTGGGCAACACAGGAACTGTGGTGGGTTTCAACGTTCATGAAGTGTTCAAGTTGTTGCAATAGTTATAGAATATTATTGCAATAACTATAGAACTACTTATATATAACAATAAAATTTAAATTATTGCTCAAAAATGTTTTAACTTAAATTTTTTAACCAAAGCAATTTATTTTTTTGGATAAAAATGTTTCTAACATAACTCACCTCAAATTACAGCCAGTGTTTTCAAAATTCGGTTTACTCACGTCTGTGGCTTACAAAATGGGTCCTACAAAACCGATACATTACGCTTTAGAAGTCAGCATCTGTCGATCATTTATATTTTTTGATATGTAATGTTTCAACATTTTGAATATATTTTTTTCGCTTCCAGATCAGATTAAGTGCTAAAACCTTTGTTATTTTCAATGTGGCGATTATAATGATATTTCGTTTGAAGGGTTCGGTGGCCATAGCGGGTCAGGCGATTGATTGGATGAAAGACAACATCGGGTTGTTTTCTGACTTTGAAGACTGTGGTGAACTCATTTGATTTTTTCCATATTTTCTCACAAGTTAAAATTTTAAAATTCATCATATATTTTAATATAAAAAATTTTAGCATAAAATTCATAATCTGTTAAGAACGCCAAGCGAAGAGTGTGGAGGATTCAGGCGATTGTTACTTTGTTCCTGCATTCTCAGGCCTTCTGTGTCCACACTGGGATTCATACGCTAGAGGGTTGCTACATTTGTATCTTTAGTATATTTATAATGTGTTGAATGTTTAGATGAATTTCATTCACGTGGAGTAGCGCTCTGTGAAATCTATCAATTGCGCAACTGAACCCCGATTAGGGGCGATTCATATTTGCTTAATTAGAATTCTTCAATGATCTTTCAATGGTTTAAAGTAGTTCATATAACCCTGTAGGACGTTGTGTGGGTTAACACAGTCGACAACCAGAGCTCACCTCATCAGAGCTTGTTTCGAATCTATCTGCTTTCAAAGCAAGGATGTCTGTCTTAAATCATCAACTTTTCAAAGCATATATTTGTTTTGGTTTTTCCAGGTTGCAGAAGCAATGGAGAAAGATCTGGAGCAGAAGTTGAAACAGTTGAATGTTGACGGGGGTGTCACTGCCAACGATTTCCTCATGCAGTTGCAAGCAGACCTTCTCGGAATTCCTGTTGGTTAGACTGTTGTTTCCGTTCATATTATTACCAAAGTTTCCAACAAAAAAAAGCGAAGTGGGATGAAATTTTTTCTAGAAAAAGATTTTTAGGTTCATTCAAAATCGATGAAAAATTTATCAAGAAAGCCAATCCCTTTCAATGATATTTTATGTTGTTTTTATCAATAAAGTTTGCATCAATTGAATCTGTCCTCAAAGCTCGACCTATGATGGTGGAACTGACTGCATTAGGGATAGCATACGTGGCTGGGTCGGCAGCAGGAGTGGATGTGTGGCAGGAAAATGTTGTAACAGCTGATGGTATCATCATGTTTATCACCATGATATTTCAGATAAAACTCGAAGTTTATGAAGGGTTTAACTCTTAGAATATTGTGATACAATTTTTGTAGTATTTTATCATTGTTTTTTTATTTGATGAACAAATGACGTACTTTTGTTTTTCTTTTAGTTATTTTTTTACTTTTTGTATAATAAATGAGTGGCCTAGAAACTCTTTGAGTTAATGCCACTATAATTATATTTGTTATTGTATTGTATCAAGTAACAAAATATTAAAGATTTTATGGATATTTTAATAGTTTTATAATGAAAATAATGTAATATATATTCTTGTATAGCGCTTTTTATTGGTTCAAATAAACTTCTTTTATAATTGCAAGCTTCAGCAGACAATACAATGGGAGACAATGTCAAACGTAACTTTTACTATTTCCAACCAAGTATCAGTGACGAAGGTTCAACTTTTTCATGTTTCACGTCTAGTTGCTTTTAATTCTGATAGCATTTAATTGTTTTTAAACTATAAGCAACATTCATTTGATTCATATTTTCTATAAGGTTTTAGTTTCATAATAGTTTAATGTCAAACCCTTTTTGGAAAGATTATCGAATTAAATCCCTCGACAGAACGTACCAAGAAGTATAAAAAGTGGAAGGAGGCAGTATCGAGGGCACGTGATTGGTCGAATAAATAACCCTATCAATAAATATCAATTGTTCATAACTGGCACCAAAAAGATTCCTTGATAAAATTTTATACTTTATCGATGTCTCGGTAAGGTGTATTAGTAGTATTGAAAGCTGTGTGCGTCTTTGTCAATGGACTTGTGTTGTTTTCTTGTTTGAGTTTTCCCTGTTAATACCTTTGATGAATCCATTGTAGTGATTTTATAAAAACGCATCTAGTTTTGAAGATGATTCTCATCCGAGTTGTATTATACCCTATCATGTCTTCATAGGTCTCAAAGATGCTGCTACTATAGAAATATTTTAAATAATAAATTAAATTAATTTTGTAAGTCATCAAACACAAAATATTATTTTTAAAAAGACACGGAGCTTTTCGTAAGACTAGTTTGTATTATCAAGTGATAATGTCTTAAAATAAATACTTTGTGTTTGTTAAATAATAATATAATATCCGCTTTAGATTATACTGCTGTAGGCGTCCCAGTAGTTGGGGTATACAGCAGTCGGCTAATGAAAGCCATTTTTAGTTGAGAAAAAGTTTTCATAGAACTATCGGATTTCAAAAACCGCCGTTTCCACACTTGGGCGATTTGCCTTGCCGTTGTCAATAAAGAATGATCCTCCGTCAAGCCAAATGACAACGATACCAGGATATCAGTTTGGCGATACCTGTTACCGAAGTCTACTGTTATCCAGGTTATAACAGGAAAGCAGTCTCAAATTGGAGACGCTGTCTTCGGTGCAGTTTAACGTCATGCCCAGGACCATTTTTGATCTCACAATTTGATTTAGGCTATTATACTTCAAACAAAATCCATTTTTAAAGTTTTTTTATTAAAATAATTTATAAATGTATTATTACAAACGTATATAGCTAATTTGAAGTTTTCAGTTGTTTCACGCCAAATTTTTTTTTGACACTTGCATTAGTATCTGATTTTTGACTTTTGCAGTTTATTAATTACAATTTTTAAGTGCTTTTCATTTGAGGTGATCTAAAATCAAGTTAAAAGTGTAATTTTTCATGTATGGGTATTTCAACTTCAAATGATGTTTATAAGGATCATTTTATTAGACTTGAAACTCAGCCCTTATACTCATTTGCCACATTCAGAAATACAATTTTTTAAGCACGTGGTTATCACTAAGCTCTGTTTCAATGTTTCATCATTATTGACATTCATTCATAATAGATTTGGTTCTCCAAACGGCTGTTGAGCAAAATCTTTCGGATCATTTTATCAAAGTTATTGGAAATTTCACGTTTTAAAAATATATTCTCTTTTATGGTTTCCTTCGTAGCGTAAAATCGATAAGGCCGCTTGGCTTATTTCAATTTAATCTTTGTGTTTGGGGTTTTAAACAAAAATTAATTGATTTATATTGGTTAGTATGATGCTTGAATACAATTAGTTTAAATATGACTCAAAGATTATGGGTACATGTTTAATGATACATTAATCTACATAGATAAGGACACAGCTTAGGAAGAAAAAGAATTATCAAAATTATGATAAACATGAGTATATCATAAATCAAAGAATGAAGAGCACGACTTGAGTTATAATGCAGAGCTGATTGCATAAAATTATCATGAACTCAGTTTTCTGACTTCACACAGATATATCATTGAACAATTTTCTTGATTTCTTGTTTTTTATAAGAAAGAACTTTTGGATAAGTTTATTGTTTCATTAAAACTCACTTTTTCGATAAGTACCTATCATAATTCGTTAGTGTTTTTCTAAAATTTCCACGTAATGTAATGCGGTAATTATAAAGCGCTTTTCCTTATAGATCAAAGCGCTTGGTAAAAATTTAATGTAGTGAAAACACACTGTGGAACATGTGCTAATTGTCGGCTCATGCGGGATCGAACCCGGTAACTTTAGATAGTTCGTCTAATGCTCAACCATTGAGCTATAGGGGCCGACAAAAATTATAAAAAATCAAAAAAGTATGAATAAAAAAGATATATAAAATGTTTCTATCATTAAAAAATAAAATTATAAGCATGAACTTTCCTTGGGAAAGATTGATCAATTCCCAAGCCATGTTTTGATTTTGATCGATAACTTCCTAGCTCTTTCTATATCAAGAGGTGTATTAATTAAAAGGGATTTATTTGTTAACGCCTTATGAAATATTTATAACAGTCTGTGTAATGAGCATTATTTTGTGTTTAATTTGGCAAGAAAACTATTTGTTCATTGATTGCGAAGTGTTAGTGAAAATAGTTTTTAATTAGCTAAAATCTAAGTTAGAGTTATATTGTTTAAAAAACACATAATTTTTTAGAGTTTAAAAATAATTAATTTTAATTCAATTTATATTTTACCGTTGTTTTAATTTAATTGTTTGAACGTTTGAGTACATTCAAACGTGCGTTAAGTTGGTTGTATACAGACGATTAAAATCAATCGTTATATAAGCTTTTAAACATATATACTTATTCATTTAAACACATGCATTTCATTTTGTTATATATATATGATGTAAAAGTCCCATTGATTTGCTTGCATAACTATTTTAAAACAACATTTTTGATGGAAATAACGTTATTGATGGAAATAATATTTGAAATACTAAGTGTTAATATTTGTTAAACATTGGATTTGAAATGTATGTAAAAGTTGTATGTTGCGTAGGTAAAATAATTGTTACATGGTACACGAGTTTAAACTGAGTCATTTTGGGTGAGTTATAAGCAAACAAATATTTTTTCAACTAAGAGTGAATACAAATTTTAAAAAAATAATTTCAAAAATATATCTTAAAGTTATTTATCATAAAAAATTCACTGGTAGAGATGTAATTTTCATAATGTTCGCAGCATACATTTTGAATGAAGTGGATGACAATTGTAAGACTTCCTGACACCAGAACAAAAGTAACGTACGCATAAACAGGTAAGCCAGCTTTGTGTATGAATCCCCATCCTTGAACTTTTCGCTCCATTTCTTCCAATGCTCTTTTTTTTCTAATTACTATTTTAGCATTTATTGTTATTTAACTTTTGTTTCTTTGTTCCTATTTTGGCAGGTTATTGGAAATCAATATTATAGGATAACCTAGATCTACATGATTTCTAAGCAGTCGGAAAGGTCTTTTTATTCTCAACATCTTTTTTATTCTGATAATACCAGAAATACAAATAATTCAAAAAGACAGTTCACTTTTCGCAATGCTTCTCCTGCCAAGATAAATAATTATCCCACAAATAATGCAACAAACTTTCCTTCATATTTCGATGATTCAAAATTAAACACAAAAATAAATGAAGGGAAGATATATAGAGATAGGCTTTACGCCAGCTCCACCAATTTAAACCAATTCAATAAGACCCTAAATAAGAACTTCTCTAGGAAGGCCACTATACCCAATCCCATATTGAAAGTGAGCAGAACATCCTCATCTAGTCGTTTACCACAAATAAATAAAAGTGATTCAAACTTGAAAAGAACCAATTTTTTTGAAAAAAATCGCGGTTCAAGTTCAGAAGCAATAGACCACACATTTTTAGAAGATAAATTCTTGAGGAGCAACAACCGTAGGGTGATATTCAAAAACCAAGTTTCAGTTTTCCGTTTCGACAGCGATGTGGATAGTGGATGTTCAGCTTCATCTGAGTATGAGAAACAACTGAAAGTTCACTCTCCACTCCAAAATTTAAAATCTGGTTGTCTTTTGCCAAATGCTTCTAAAAATACATCAAGAAGTTCCTTTCTATATAATCAAAATAAAACAAATGCGGAGTTGTTTGAAAGTAATAACAGGTTTATAAACAATATGCAAAAGCCATTAAATAACGGTTACAAATATAACTTCAATGATCCTTGGAATGGCCAGTTAGTGATTAGAGATGAAGAGGATTTTGATGAAAATGAAAGCGGTCTTTCAGTCTCTCCAGATCACACAAATTACGCTTTTTTCTCTTATTCTCGCAACTTTCCAGACTCAAACTTGAATGGAAATAATCATAATCCCCAAACAATCAACTTCAATGAAGATAACGAAAAGGTTGTTAAGACATCTATGCAATATAATAATTCATTCATGTCAAATTTTCATCACGCATCTCCCCCAAGTCAAATTCCTTACATTGTCACTACGGTAGATCCATGTAAAAGCCAATCTACCCCATATTCTGATACATCTAATCTTCAAAATTCACCTTTTCATCACAATAAAACAAACTCAAGTAATACAACGCCAAAATTAAGTGAGTTCCAATATTATTTATTATTCAATTTAAACTATCTAAACATTGTAATACTTTAAATTGGTTTTTTATTCGATTTATTTTTAGATTCATTGGAGCAAAATGCTGACAACTTACCTGCATACGGATATGAAGTATCCATAGAAATCCCGAAAAAAGAATACGACATGTTGAAAAAACAGAAAGAGAATGAGATTTTGTTAGAACAGCAGAAGATGTACGATGAGCACTTGCAGCCCTTGAAACAGCAGAAATATCCACCCTTGCCTTATTCTCTGTATCTTAAAGAAGTCAAAAACCACCAAGAAGCAATCTCAAATCTTAAACAACTAGAAAAACCTCAACGTCAAAAGCCTCAAGCTACTTTCAAGTACAACCCATTTCTGGGCAGCAATAATGGCCTCCTCATAACGGTGTGTCTCGGCAGTCCTCTTCAACCCAGTGATGTTCTCGTCAAAGCCAACAAGAGCGGTTCCAAGTTGAGACTTGTATCCCATAGTGACGCGCCTGTGTTCCTCCAGAATTTGAATGAGCAGATTCTGTTGCCAATTCAAATTGACCCCTTCAAAATCTCCGCTCGAATAGACCCATCCGGAAATTTACTAATTGAAGCTCCAATAGCAAAAATTTGACGTTAATAATGTAAATAATTCAACATTCAGACTTATGGTCGAGAAGTTTCTT
The DNA here is from genome assembly GCA_964035795.1 of Pterobdella sp. o SKG-2022. Lineage (NCBI taxonomy): Eukaryota > Metazoa > Annelida > Clitellata > Hirudinida > Piscicolidae > Pterobdella > Pterobdella occidentalis. Next base: position 5,314,944 of record OZ038322.1, read on the forward strand.
TGATCACATAAGGTCCTCACGAACCTTAATTTCCTATCATTAAGTTCTATTTGACACTTGGAAGCAATGCTGAAACATACCTTGCCTTCTCATTCAAACAACTCAACTTTGCTCTAAGTTTTATACTTTAAAATTCAAAATAGCCTTTTTTACAATAGTGATTTTTAATGCGAAGTTAAGTAAGGTTGGATCTATATGAGTGAATCGATAAGGCATAAAATTCCATTAGTAATGATGCTACAGATTTATATCTACGTCAGTTTAAAGATGTTATTTTACATAAATACTATATATTTAAATTGAAGAATTGAAACATGAATAATTTTTTATAAAAATTATTTGAAAATTTATTTTTCTTTCAAACTTCATTACATATCTAGTCTAATTAGTGTTTACGATTAAATTGATAGCATAAACTGTTAAAACCAAAGGACTTTTTTAATTGTTGTTAGCATTAAGAATAAAACATTCCTCTCTTCAAAACATGAATACTTTCACTAATTCTTCGAGCATAAAACTTTAATAGAGATTACAGAAATTCGTTACAAACATTTAATATATTAAAATATCCAAAAATATTGAAAGCCGTTAAGTGTATAATACTCCTTTTTAATCTAAATTTAAGTTCTTTATAGTGCAATCTAAATAGGCAAGGTTTGATCAGTTGTTACAGTTGAAAGCTTAGAATCAATACATGAATAAATCATTTGAAGGTTGAAGCCGTGACATAAAGGAGAAGTTGTTTTTTAATGTATTGAACCCGTTTTCTTAAAAATCGATTACTGGATTTAGTTATGGAACAGGGATGAGTAAGAGCTTTAAAGTTATATTCAAATCAAAAACAAAAATTTTTTTACAGTGTTTTCTTCAAACTGAATGTAAAACATTAGATTCTCCAAAGCTTAATAACAAGGTTGGAAAGAAGATAATGTAGAAAAAAATTACTTTTGGATAATTTTCAAGACGAAGTATAAGTATTAAAACCCTTTATAAAATTTTTATGTTCAACAATAAGCTCAGTTAAACTAGGCAGAAGATCTTTTAATTGTGCTATCAGCTGTCTTCAATTTCACCTGCTCATTCATTGTTAATACAACATGGTAACAAAGTGCGATTTTAAAACCGGTTAGCCATTGTTTTGAAGTCTTAAGCAAGTTTCAAAACTACATCTGTTCTAACTTTGATATAACGATTTGATTTCAAGTGATATATATATATATATATATATTATATTCATTATCAAAAATATAAACTTAATAATGTTGGAAAAAATATTCATTTGTTAGTTTAAATTCAAAACTAAACAGTGATTCATGCATTAAAACCTTAAAAACTACTGTAATACAACCGATTGTGAGGTTTTCAATCCCACAGTGATTTCTGATAGATGATTGTAATAGGTTCGAACCCCTGGAGTCATTTGACTTGTAGCATGTACACCATCATTTGAGTAACTATTAATTATTTCCTTTGTCTTTTCATACCTCTTTCTAGGCTTTTTGATTTCTAGGTCATGAAATGTATCAAAGGAAACATTTGACACTATATTTTATGTGTAATATAGTAAGGTAATCTAATACACAATAGAAGAAGGTATTGAAATTATTACATAAGTATCATATAGATGCTAAAGTTTTATGATAAGGCTATATTTACCTTATAGCTTTTAGCTTTTATTTTAAATAAATGTATCCTCAATTGGTGCTTTTAAAGTTTAATTACATGACAATCTTAAATAAATAAATATTCATGAATATGTAAAATACCTTATTTAGAAAATATTTTTAATTTAACGTGTAAAAAAGCATTGATTTGGCGATAGTCCCCGATGGGTGATGATGTAAGCTTGTTGTCTACCTCTATTGAAGCATAAGTTCATACATTAGCCCACACAATAGTTTGTTAGGTACTGTTACTCTTATATGAATGCGATTTGATGAAGTTGGTCTAGTCAAAAAGGAGTTTATTCTTTTTTTTACCGCTAAAACTATTGGTAAATGTTAAAAGCGGAGTTTGATTCTCTTTTATAACCAAAAGTAGGTATTAAAGTTGAATTAATACTTTTGAAAAATAATTGTTGGAACTTTTTTAATGAATAAACTCAATATTTTCTAAGAGAGTGATGTGAGCTTTTAAAGACATCGAATGCATAGTAGATTTTTGGTTTTCTCCAAATTATTTGAATACTAAAGGTAATTTTATGAAGTACAAAGTAACATTATCAATTACTTGATAATAAAAAGCTAATGAAAAGCTTTGTGTTAGCTAACCTTTTATGATAAGGCTAAACTAATCGAAAATTATAGCTTCCGATTCTCAATAAATGTATTAAAAATTCCTCTTATTTGATGTTTTTCGTTACAAAATATTGAGGAAAATACATACGATGTCTCTGAAAAGGAAAGCTTTGTACTTCATAAAATTATCTTTAGTCTTCAAATAATTTGCAGTGTTTACTTTGGCTAAAGAAGATTATTAAATTTTCATTTTAACCTTCAAAAAATGAGAATTTTTCAAAATAAATTTATTTAAATATATAATTTTCGATAAGTAAAATCATATCTTAAAACTTCAGTTAAAGTTATGTGAAACTATGGGAGTTATCATTTTGCGCAGATTAACCCATTTTTTAGTCTTCTTGTTTTGATATTTATCAACTAAGTCATTCGTTCAATAATTCAAAGTCAACGCAATTAAAAAAATGGATTCGAAGCATTTTGAAATGTTGCAGTAGTTTGAGAAGTTTCATCTCAATTTAAGGATTTTTCATAGAAAACAATGGTAATTTTGGACATTCTTTTATAGTTTTTGAGGTTTTATTACTGAATTATTTTTTATATTATTATTATTATATATTTAATTTTAAATTACACTACTTATTTACAACAAAATTTTTTTCGGAAATTTAATTGAATTTAATTCGCTAAAACTTTCTATCGCGTCAAATTTCTCCTTTTACACACTTCTTTTTAATTAATTTTTTGTAAAATTCATTTTTTTTCAATAAAATATACTATTAATTTTTTCAAAATATTCTATTTCATTAAGAAACTCAGCAACTTGAACCAGAAAATACTCTTGCAGAACTCAAATGAATCCTAAATCTTTGCAAATAAGATCTGCTGTTTGTGCAACTTTTAAAAATTTGAAGATTCTCAATTTTCATTTTTGTGGTATTTTTTCTTAATCACCTAGAAAATTCTGTTGAAATTTTGAATTTAATAAATTTTCCGAAATCTCTTTTTGCTAAAATTCAAAACTTTTTTGAAAATTATAAATCTAAGCATTTATCAAATATTTTCAAACTTCACACTTTTATTTTTTGAAGAATTAGCCTCCCAAATGTGAATTAGAAAAAACACGATAAAATTTTAAATCTTCTATTGAAACGAAGTTTTTCAATACATATTCTTCCTCATCATCAGCTAACTAAACTATTTGTTCATCTTATTTACCTGAAACTCTATCGAATAAGAGCTTAATTCACTTTTCTTTCAAAAAATATTTTCCATTAAGAAACATAGTAGTTTCCATGTAAATGATCAAATTCCAGAATCCCGGCTCAGACAAAAACACATTATAAAATTTCTCAATTAATTCCACAAATACGATCTAATTAATCAAGATATTCTCCATTCGAGAGAGTTGGACTGTATGCATTGGACGAAGTGTTTGTTTCTATGCACGAGTGGCATCACTATTTGCCTATATATGTGCATGCACGCAATCCACGCATAAGCACTGCATGGCCACCCAAGGACAGGAATCAATCGAGTGTTGGTCTTTCGATATAACCTTATTGCTTTTCAGCTGTCGATACTACTCCAGATTTTCTTTTATAACTTCATGGTGCTTTGCTCAAGCTGAATCTCACTGATTATTTTTACTTCAAATGCTTTCAATGCTTGCGTTTTAAATGAAGCAGTTCTGTTATATATTTTAAGCTTTTCAACCTCCCGTATTTAAGCATGGCCTGTGACATCCTGCAATAAACAGTCTTAAATACGTTTTTACAAGAGTTTTAAAGCGTAATATTTTCCAAGTGAATTTTGATTCCGCAATCCAATTTTGTATTTTTTAATTTTTCCACAGTGGCATATTTTGGTGAGTTTATAACCCGAGCTTGAATTGAAGAATAAAGTTTTTTTCGAACTTTACCTAAAAAAAATCTATCTTTTCTTTTTTCAAACTACCCATTAAAAGTTCAAAATTCATTTAAAATTGTGACTACGATACTCTCATTGCTCGGATGGCGTGAGAGATGAAAAGCAAGAAAGACAGGCAGGAATCGCAAGAGAGCAATATCAGCACTGTGTCTTCTATCAGAGAAGTTGAACTTTTTCAACTCTACTGCTCTCAAACTACTGGGCCCACATGGGTAAGTATGAGTTTTCATTATGAATTTGCATTCTTCGCCATTGTTTTCAACATCGAAACTGGAGACATGAAAAACTAAAATAAAAATTTGCAAAGCATGATGCCTTCCATGAAAAGCTTAGATTGATGGCATGAAGAGGTGCTGATTACATGAATGTATAGAACTGATCTTTATTGTAGTGAAATTAGTTTAGGTACTGACAAGTATAGATAAATAAGATTGAAGTTGCTTTATAGCTTACGTAAAAAGATTGTTCCAAAACATCGTCCAATATTATATAAAAGCCCCCATGAATAAATGTGAAAAAATCTGTAACATTAAAAATCAATTTACCTCATAATTTTTATAGGCATTCCCAATAAAAAACTAATTGTTCAGAAAACTTGTTTTTGTTCTCTTTTATGAAAATATTCACTTTCCATCTCATAAACAACTTGTTTTTTTTTCAAATAAATATCCCCGATTGCAAAGCTATCTTTGTATGAGTTTTATTAAACAGGTTATTATGCCTCAACCAAACATAAAGTATATTTGCAAAACGTTTCATTTTTTGGTATTATGTTCGCTTTATCTAGAACACCGACTGTTTGATGTTGAAAATATCTCATTAAATGTATTGTATAAAAATTTCGAACTAGAAATGCCCCTTTTGTCTAGCGTGAGACATAGACATGAACTCAAGATGATTCTATATGCGATTTATTTATTTTTTGTTATATATAATTTTCAATCTATAACTTTAAAACGTTGAAAAAAAACGAGATTAGCATATTTTTCTGTTTGATTTGATTTTTGCATGTTTTTTGATTCGTTTTGAAATTGATATACATTACCAAAGCCATTAAAATATATAATAAGTTCGTGATACTAAATATTCTTAAAAAAGAAGGGTCAAAAAGCCATAACACGCACCAGAGTCGTTATAGGCGTTTGAGCATTTATTTGTGACTCCTTCCATGATTATAAAAGGTTTACAGAACCGAAAGTAGAAGTAAAAACCTACTTTAATGCTATATTGATTCTTTTAAAGAGTCCGGAGAAAGTATGGAGGGACATATCAAGTCAAAAGTGCCTGTCAGACAAATCAAGCGAGCCTCTCACAAACGCCCACTGTGTCCTACCCTCCTACCTCAAACAAACCTACTATCTTCATCAAACCACCCGCGAAGATGTGAATGACGAAGATGAAGAGGATATGGAGGAGAAAGATGCTTCTGGTATGGTGAAATACAAGGTTCTTCTGCTTGACTCATCGACACTTCAAATCTCACTGCCAGTTAGTTTTCAGCCTCACATAAGGCTTCTGTTCTTGTTTAATTGATGATTTTGAGAATACGTTGGGAATATAACTTAATTTTTTAAATGATAATTGGATACAGAAATTAGCAAAGGGGCGTCATTTGGTAGATAAAGTGTGTCAAAGATTGAATCTGCTTGAAGTAGATTATTTCTCGTGCTTTCAACGACAAAAACACAACACTAAGGTTCCAAATGCTATGAAAACTGATGAAACATTTTTAACAAAATTATATTTATTATTCAAAATATTCGGGTTAAAATGAAGCAATTTTAACAAATTGAGGTTGATCGGTATCAAGACGGCAGCTATTCAATAAGCAAATCCCCAAATCTTCAAGAGATGCATTGCTATAAACTTGCGAAACATATACTATTTATCAAATTTAGTGTTCTCCATTCAACCAAAAAGTTTTTTCACGCTGAATTTTCATTAAATGTTATTTTATGTAAATATGTATTTCATCAAGATGTGGATCACTCCCGAAAAAAGACTTTCTAAGCAACTTGAAGGTGAAATTTATAGCATTATCTTGGTCTTTTATTCTTTGAAACTTTTTTCGGTATTTTCTTTCTTTATTTCAAAAGATTTTCAGAAATTAATTATCGGCAAGCTCGGTAAATATAATTACAACTAAAATCCCAAGCTATACATATTTTGGCGTTTTGCACAAATTTGCCAAAAGTATTGCAATCTATTCTGAAATATAACTTGTATTCTTATCGACTCATAAATCATACTGGACAACAATGCGCTAAACAAATCAGATATATACCTTCAGGCAAAAAGCCCCAAAAAAATAATATTTGCAATAAGTGAGAAAATTCATGACAACTTTACAAAGTTTTTTATAATGGATTCAATAAGTTTGCAAAAACTTGATTAGTCAAACAAACTCATATAACAGAGGAATTTTCATGATGAAAACAATGTTTAATTTTCTCAATGACTTGTAGACAAAAACACCCAAGTGGAGTTTGCCGTGAAGTTTTACCCTCCAGACCCTCTAACTTTACAAGAGAGCCTCACAAGGTTGTCCATGTATCAATGGTATCAATTCTTATATTACCACTTGCTCATGCATTAGTATCCATTCCTATAACGCTATTCTTCTATGTAACATTGGTGGCCATTCTTATAATACTACTTGTCCTTATACCATTCATACTCCCCTTATCTTTCTTCCCATGGTCTTGTTCATCTTTATTATGTCGAATCTTGTGGTGTTGTGCTGTGTCGTTTTAAAAACTCCAATATATTTCTGTCAAATTTTTTGACACTTTGAATGCTTTTTAGAAATATGTTTGAGTTAGAGAATATATAAATTAAATGACACTTCGATTTTTATTCAATTTTAATTTTTATGTCTTGGAATTTTATAAACAATACATTATATGTAGCAACCAAAAAATCAAATTATAATAAATTTTTGAATTTTTTCACCATTCAATATTTAAAATAACTTCTTTCCAAATTAGAGGCTTTCACTTTGCAAAATACCACCAAAAAAAACTGCAATGGAAAAAATACCTTATATTCCAGGTACTTCATGAGCCTACAAGTACAAAAAGACATCGTCACCAAAAAGTAAGATTTATTTGTATAAAAATAAAACCAAATCTATGTCTCAAAATTCAAAACAATAAAATATACTAGAAATGCTTATAAATAATCTTTAAATGTATTTTTTTATACTTGATCCGTTGAATTTAAGACGAAGGATTTATTAAACTCAGTCGGATGAAAAAAAACAGTCTTATCTAACAGAGCTTTTAATAATGGTGGAACTTATGAAAGTAAGTTCATTCATTTAAAACATTTTGAAGTTTATCTAAAGAACTTTTGAATGAAAAGATGCACTAGAATGAGTGGTATCAAGTTCACAATGATCCTGCTCATTGCAGTATTAAATCGCAATTCTTGGAAAATTCAGTGAGGATGTTGTAAAGATTTGAAGTTTTGTGAGAAAGAATGTTTTGAAGCGCGTTATTTAACATTGATTTTTGAAAATTTCAAATTTTATTGAACGCTTCAAAGCTTTGAAGTATTAAACGCTGAGATGTACTGCCCATTTCAATCTTTCAGTTTGATTAAGAGCTTTAAATTCTGGAAAACTTTTTTAAAACATGTGCAGCCTTTGATTTCTTTCATTATCAATCATTTTCATATTTTTAGTAACAACAATGCAAACCTCACTCCACCACATTTCTGGTGTCAACGTGTTAAAGCGAAATGTTCAAAATAAACGATTGTCAGCTTTGGGTTGATTTCGTTTAAAATTATGAATTTTTTAAATTTACAACATCAAAACCCTGTATTAGTTTGTAGTTGAATTTGAAGTAGTTTTTTTGGATTGGCATAACGAACATACATAGCAATGTACAATCCACAGTTTCGAGTGTACGGTTTTTATTCTGATACTGTACACAAAAGTTTTATTAAGAAAGAAAAACACTTGGAATAAAAAAAAATTAGAATTCCAAGTTAATATTTTCACTTGTTTCATTGAATATATGAGCATTATAACGACAGTATATCACAATGCCTTCAAAAAATCTCAGATTTTCACTTGATTGGTTTTCAAATAAGTATTTAAATTGAATTTTTCCAGTTATATTAATTGATTTAATTGAATTAAGTTCACTGATTATTGCGGGTTGCGCAAGTGTTTGTGATCAATTTAATCAAGGCAGCGTGTTATCCTTCTATATGCAGCCACTCTTCAAGAGTTTCAAAGATTTATTTTATTAAATACATTTTTTGCATAAATCGAAATAAAAAATTTAAATTTTTAACTAATTTGAAAATCATTTCTTCCGTGAAATTCAAATTGATTCTAGGTTAGATGAATAAATAATGCAGACGAATTAATGAAGCCGAATAATTTTCTCCCACAATTTCTGCATACAGTTTTTGTTTACTAAATCAATTTTTGCACAAATTTTCACCCCCTGATGAAACATTTTCAGACTCCCATGCTCCTTTTCAACACTTGCCATTCTTGGTTCATACTTGGTTCAATCGCACTTGGGAGATTACGACATACAAGACAAAAAAGATGGTACAGACAATTTTCAACGCAAAATTTTAATACTAATTTTTGAATTTATAATATATTTATAATATTTATAATTTTTAAACCAATAACGTTTTTTTAACATTAATTTAAATTCTTGCTGAAACAAAGTTGCCGACTAACCACGCCTTTAAATTGCGTGCACTGCATTCCAATAAATTTTATCGCCATAACAAACAATTTTTATTCAGGCAAATTTTTAATACAAATATTGGTTATATTTGATAAATAAATAATCATGGTTTCAGTACAAGTCCAAAAAGCCTCATCGTTGCTATGTTTGCAGTCTATATCAGAGTCTGTGCCAAGCAAAAATTCAGGACACCTTTTTGAAACCGTATCTACCCTCCACAAATATAGAAGGTTTAAATAAGTATTTAATGGTTTTTTGGTATTTATTTAAACATTAATTCGTGTTAAAAATGAAAGCACGAGAGAATTTCCATTTAATTTTAACGACAAAAGAAGGGCATTTTACTTTTCAATGCATCGCTTCAATGCAAGTTTTAAAAGAAGAATGTCCATCATCGTTACATCTTTTAATATTAAAATATTTGAGAAGTTTAATTATCATTCATGTTTGAGCAGTAAAAATTAATCTTTCATGTACTTCGTCTAGATTCTCAAAAGCTGCATGAAATCGAATAATATGAAAAATCTTGCAAGCAATTAATTGTTGCTTTAAATAAAACCACAACCATACCAGTATATTTTCAATATTATCATCAAATGTTTCGTTGCTCAATTTGAAATTTTATTGTTCATTTATCCATAAAATCGTTGGCACACACATCAGTTTTCTCATTCCTTCACTCATCCAACCTTCAATTGGTCCATCTATTAATTTATCCAACATGTTTACTCACAGTATCTTTTTTAGTTTTTCTCATACTTTTAATCATACACACACGTATCATCTATTACATGTTTCCAATCATACACACACGTATCATCTATTACATGTTTCCAATCATACACACACGTATCATCTATTACATGTTTCCAATCATACACACACGTATCATCTATTACATGTTTCCAATCATGCACACACGTATCATCTATTACATGTTTCCAATCATACACACACGTATCATCTATTTCATGCATGCAAAACAAAGCATTTCATTCAAAGTGGTCTCTCACCCTCTTGCGCTGAAAGTTGTTACCTCATAAATGCCTGCAAACTTCCTTTCTATGGCATCCACCAGTACTCAGCCCAGGTATTTTTTGTTTGCTACGAGTCGCAATATATTACCAAAACCAATAAACAAAAGCATTTGACTCTGAAAATGGCCTGAAAATTTTATTTAGCTCATAAATACTCTTGTGTTTTTTTTTGTTCATTCATGCATGTGTTTTTAGGATAATGAAGGACGAGAAGTAGAGTTAGGCGTTGGATGGTCGGGACTGGTGATATGCAAAGATTTCGTGCAACTGAAAAACTTCACTTGGCCCAAAATACTCAGCGTTTCTTTCAAAAATTCCGACTTTGTTCTCAAAAGCAAAATTTCAGAAAAAGATAATAAAGCTGAAAAGGTAATTTATATTCAAACAAAATTTCATTCTTTTTTAATATGCTTCAATACTTCAAAATAAGTTGACATTTAAAAAATCAGGTTGAATCTTCAAAGAAAGTTCAACATTTCAAGTTTTCTAGTTATAGAACTGCCAGACATTTTTGGAGACTTGTTGTAGATCACCACACATTTTTCAGGTCGACCATCTAAACTTGTACAACACTTCATGTACGATAGTTCCATCAAACTCCTATATGCATTTTGTAGTTTTGAACTTCACACATGTTCAGAGATTAGTTTGTACTTTACCTAAAAGCTTTATAATATTATACCTCGCATTAAGCAAACATTAAAAAGCACCGTTTCTTCGACATATAGACATGAAAGTTGCAAAAAATCTATACTTGTAGAATGAAAGAGCTACCTGAACGCAAAAAAGGAAACTGGTTATTGAGATCAGAAACATTAAAGTCTCTCACAAGGAGCTCTAGTGATTTTAGGTTTTAATTAAATTTTCTTGCATCAAATATACATTTCCTTATTATTTTAAATAATATAGATATAAAATTTTTATTTAATAAGAAATATGATAATATTAATTTTAAAAAAATTGTAATTTGGTTTTCAATGAAAAATTTTTTTGAAAGCTCATTTAAAAATTCATAACAAAAACAATATAAAAAACTAAAACATTGTGAACATTTATGATTCAAAAAACTAAAAATTTAATTTTTTGATATTAGTTTTGAAATAAACCTAATCGTAAATATTGAGATTCGAGGGGCGGACATATTACCAGAGTCTTGAAGCCTCGGCCCTCATTAATCGGCCTGCCCCCTCTTTCCAACGTCGTTGTTTCAACGGTTTGTAAATCACTTTTTTAATGCACAAAAAGTTTTCGCTTTTTTTTGGCGTTTTATTTTTTGAAAAATACCTTTTTTTGCTTCAAATTTTCACGCGGAAGTTTCAAATACATCTCACAGAGCTTTCAAAGTCTAAGTCGTTGCACACTTCTGTGGAAACGAAAATGAACTCCAAACAGTTCCTATCACACCACGATATTTGCTCACATGTTTGAATTATTAATTATCGATCAATAGTGCCTATTATACAATAAGAATTTGTCTCAAAAACTGTTCGGTATCTTTCCAATATTAATTAATTATGTACATATATAACTATTTAATATTAGTATTTCATTTCGTAATTTGTTTTGATTTAAATCAACACATTAAACGCTTTGAAAGCTTATTAAGTGTTTTATTACTCCAGGTGATCTCCCCAACAGAAAGCACTCACACAAAAGGGCTCTTTGGAGCTCGAAACAAAAAAGCATTCTCTGTTTTCAAAACTAAGGTATCATCATAATATGAAAACTTGATAGTTGTTTCATGGAAAACTTGATAGTTGTTTCATTGAAAACTTGATAATTGTTTCATGGAATATTTTTATCTTAAACAATATTTAATACATTATTCAGCCTTGTAGTCCCATAACTGCAACCCCTGCATCGAGCTCTACTTCGGTTGTTTAAGTTTTCTTTAAATGATTTGAGTTAAGAGGATTAACTAAAAGAATGTCGATAAAAACGAAAAAGATTTGAAAAATGATGTTTAAGTATAAAATTTTTTAAAATTAAAAATATTGTAGTGAAGTGCTTTAAGAAACATCTTGAAACACATGATAGGACTATTTTGAGTATCACAAACCCTTGTGTTTATTTAGCATGCTTTAAAAGATGGTCTTAGAAAAAAATGAATGATGAATAAGATGGCAGTGTCACTATAAAACCATCTCATTTGGAACTTTTTTTCAATTTTTTTTTCTATAAACTGCTATTTAAGCTGGAAAAAATTGGGCTTGAATACACATCTTAAAATCGTTCTATGCATCCAAAAAAAATATATTTTAAAAAGTATTTATTGTTAATAAGATATATTTTTTCATTGAATCATTATTTCAAAAATTAATTGAAATGTGAAAATTTTTTAAAAATCAATAAATTAAAATTTCAGACTACTTTTTCAACAAGAGCTGAGATCGAAGCAAACACATGGCAATCCAAACAGGCTGCCCACCAAAAGTTTAATAACAGGACACGATACAAAACCGTTAGAAGCGTTTGTACTTTGAATAAACTTTTCTGATTTCAAAAGCTAATCTTTGTTTTATAATAAATTGCAGAAAAAAAACCAAAAACTTCTCGAAGCGAAAAGAGTCATGTCACTTGATGATTTTTGACAACAAAAAATATTTAATTTTCTGCTTTTTGGCTTCCCTTCATAAAATTTTTAATTAATTCGTTCAAAAGTGAACTTTGCTCTTTCAGATTTATTTTGTATTTGGTTTCTATCAATTGTTCAAAGTTTGTTTAAATGCTCAAATTTGTTTACAATACTGGCATTTTGAACTTCAGCTAATTTTTACATGTTTTTCAATTTCTTGAGCAGGCTTCTTGTTTGTTTCTAGCTTTAAACCTCAAAATGTCTTTCCTACATTTCAAAAACAACAAAAATAAGAAAAAACTAAGCATTCTAAGCTTTCTTTTCACAAATCGATTCATTTCAATAAACGCCTTTAAACTGTGCATTATTTAATAAAATTAACCTTTTAATCACCGAATTCTTTTAATGACTAAAAATGTTTGTGAACACTACAATGAGTTAGTCTGAAAAACTTTTCATGGCATGATTTCTAATTGAAATTTAATGTCATTTTATATGTCACCAAAAGAAAATTATTTGATGAAAAAAAATTAAAGTTCATATAAAAAAGGCATTTCAACATTCAATCAACTAAGTCAAAATTTTTTGAAAAAAATCAATGAGCTAAGTTATGATGAATTTCAAATTGATATGTATTTTACACCTGCCAATCATTGGTACATATATAAGTTACTG
>OZ038322.1:5328314-5403232 GCA_964035795.1 Pterobdella sp. o SKG-2022
ATAGGATTATTTTAAAACAAAAGAAGTTTTGAAGAATGTTAAAGAAACTTTCCTCAAACTTTTATAAAAGCTCAGTGAGATTATTTGCATCGGCAACACGGGGTAAATACGAAATCTTAACAAACGGTGATGTAGATCATTTCAAAAGTATTTTGAAGGAACCTTCAATGGTTTTGACTGATGATGAAGATTTACAAAGCTATAATACAGATTGGTTGCGCATTTATGAAGGTTGCCAAAAAATTTTGCACCATTTCATTAACTTGATCATTTTTTTATCTGTGCTAGGACAGTTCATCCAACTTTATTTTCTTAGGCCAAAGCAAGTTAGTTTTGAGACCAAAAACAACAGAACAAGTTTCTAAAATACTGGAGTACTGTAATAAAAGAAATCTAGCAATAGTTCCACAAGGAGGTAACACAGGATTAGTAGGAGGGAGTGTTCCAGTGTTTGATGAAGTCATCTTGTCCACTCAGTTAATGAACCAAGTGCTTTCTTTTGAACCAACAAGTGGTGAGTAGTATGTTTCAAATTTATAACTTGAAAATTTATTTTTTCTTTAAAAAGTTATTTACAATAATTCAGAAAGTTATTGTATATACATGATTTTAACTTGAAGAATTCATTATTTTACAATGAATGGTCAATCTTCCAAGGAGTTTTAACATGTCAAGCAGGGTGTGTATTAGAATCCCTCAATGATTATTTGAATCCTTCCCAGTTTATGATTCCTTGGGATTTAGGAGCTAAAGGTTATATCTTTAATGAACTACTTTTAGAATTATTTTAAAGGGGTGAACTTCTGTAGGTTCATGTCAAATAGGAGGCAATGTTTCAACAAATGCTGGAGGTCTCAGGTTACTCAGATATGGTTCCTTGCATTCATCAGTTCTTGGAGTAGAAGCTGTAAGTGGTGGAATTGTAAAGTGACTTATTGCATCAAAAATCCTCATCTCTGGCCAACTTTAATTGAAATGTTATTTAATACTCAGTTGTTAGAAGAAAAGTTTATTTTTCAATACGTCTTTTGACAAATAGCAGTTTTTCAAGTATTATATTAAAAATTAAAAGTTGAAGTTACCAAATGAAAAAATACATGGTACGTTTCATAAATAATTAATTCTGAATAATTTATAAAGCAAGCAAACTCTTACAAGTGCAATGTGATGATCTGATTATCACTGTTTTTCAAAAACTCTCATATGAGCTGAAACAATTTTTAGCAATTTTAGCTTTAAAAACTAAATTATAATTCATATATCAAGGTTGTGAATAATTAGCCTCAAAATTTTGGATTCTGAAAACACGCAGTATTTAAATTTTTTATTTTAACAAAGCTTTTCGATATATTCTATATCATCATCAGGTAACTGATTCACATATTACGGTAATATTTAATGTAATCTGATTGAAGTAAAACGTAAACACTCGAAAACTTGATAAATTACAGAGATTTTCAATTGGGTGAAAAGTTCAACTATTGTCAAGTGATTGTAGTTTACTTTGCATTAAATGCCTTTCATATTCTATTTTTAACCTCTAGGTCTTAGCTAATGGATCAGTGGTGGATTTTTTATCGACAATGCGAAAGGACAACTCAGGTTACCATCTAAGGCACCTCTTCATAGGCTCTGAAGGAACACTAGGAGTCGTTACCAAAGTCTCTGTTCTTTGTGCAAAACTATCCAACTCTGTGAACCTTGCTATGTGCAGTCAGTATAGATATTCATAGTGACTAGCTTTGTTTTACGTAATCTTATTTTGAATACTTATTATTTTTCTCATTAGGTTGTGAATCGTTTGAACACGTTAAAAAGATGTTGAGTATAGCTAAAGAACAGTTGGGAGAAATTTTGTCTGCTTTCGAAGTGATGGACGATCCTTCAATGCAATGCGTAGAAGATTATCTAGGAACCAAAGTTCCCATAGGCCGCTCTGGCTTTTACGTCATCGTTGAAACCTCCGGATCGCTTTCGGAACATGATCAAGATAAACTGACGAGATTTATCGATAGTTTGGACGGCATCATTGCTGATGGTACCTTGGCGCTTGATTCTTCTAAAATTAAAGTAAAAGAATTTCAACTTCAAATATAAACTATCATTTTATTGCTCCCCAAAATTTTCACAAAGAATCTTTGGAAATTTCGAGAAACCGCTTACAATGGGCTTGTGAAACAGGGCTTTATTTATAATTATGATGTTTCCCTCCCTCTTTCTCATTACTACGATGTAGTGGATATAATGAAGAAAAAATTAGGGAAAAATGTGAAGTCTGTGTGCGGTTTAGGTCACGTAGGAGATGGTATATTAGCTTTTAATTTTCAAAACCTTCATGTCTTTATTAGCTATAATTCAAATCCCAATAACGCTGTCATATCCATCTTTTATATTTTTTTTTCGATTCAGGTAATCTACATTTAATCGTTATAGACGATAAATATGACGAAAATAAAAAGAAAAAAATAGACAGTGTATTATTTGACTACGTGTTGAAACAAAAGGGAAGCATAAGTGCAGAACATGGCGTGGGACTTGACAAGAGGGACCATCTGCACTTGTCTAGATCTGAAGAAAGCATAAGTATGCCAAAATGACTTGAAATTTTATTTTAGAAACTTGAAAATCTACTCTAAGATTAGATTAGAAAGTGGACAGATTTTCAAGGGTAGTTTACACCTTTGAATACTTGATAGTTTATCTTTAATCTAGCCTATTAAAATTTTTGTTTTAAGCTAATGCATTTAATCCAGTCGTCGTTAAATTCACAAAAGGTTTATCTAATTTATGTTTGCAGACTTGATGAGAAATATGAAGGGTGTTTTGGATCCGAATCACATACTTAATCCTTATAAAGTTCTCCCTTTGACCCATTGAAAACACTATTGACATCTAACAGAATAAATCGCTTACTGATGTTTGACCCATTGATTCATTTTTCAATTTATTTCATCTTTTAATATTTTAATCCCATTTAAACTGAAAGATACAAAAATCTTCCAAACGAGTTTAAAATAATTCTTTGAATTTTTTTATATAACTTTAAAATAAACTAAAATCTCTAAATATTAAACAACTTTGAATCAATATATCGATAGTGAATTTTCATCAAGTGAACATTCCTCTGAAAGGAGTGTTTGAAATTTTAAAATAAACGCTAAGAAAAAATACACAGTATATTGAAACGATCAAAAAAAGTATCTTATTTCAAGTTTCAGTCAAGAAAAATCTAAAAGTTATCAGTGGTGTTTGATTTTAACAAAAGATAAATTTTCAATTCGACGGTTTAACTCTATTTTTCTTGCGTGTTTTTATCACTCCATTGATGTTCTTTTTCATCAGTTGTAGATCAGTGATGATCTTCCTCAAATCAATGAAGAAAATGATCGCAAACACTATACCAACCACAACACAAGCAATTGTACCTTATAGTTCAAATGTTATGCATTTTAACTTCTCTAAGTAATTATTATTCAAGTTAATTGCAAAATGTTAACTCACCCAAAGAATGCGCTTGTGGGCTTTCCCAGGCCTTACCTGCTATGTCTGCGTTTATCGCATCCAGTGCTGTTTCGAGAGAAAGATTTTGATTTAAAAATTGTGTTCATTAAAGAACTGGAGCACTCTTGATAATCAATTTTGTGGATTTATTAAATTCCTTTGAAACTAACCGAAGCACGTTAAATATAACATAAAAATTAATAAAAAATAAATAATTAATGCTTCTATGAAAGATCTTTAATAAATTTATTAAGCAAAATGAACAGCTATAATTTTTGATAAGTTTAGCTTCATCATAAAACATTAACATAAAGCATTCCGCTAATGTTTTATGATAAGGCTAAACTTATCGAAAGTTATAGCTGTTCATTTTGCTTAATAAATTCACTAAAGTTCCCCCATCAATCGATGTAACAAAATTTTCAAATATTATTTATGAGTAAATTTAAGATGTTCCTAAAAAGTGAAATAATTAATAAAGTATATAACTTAAAACACTTCAAGGAGAAACAGACACAAAGTATTCAAAAAAACTAAACAACAAAAGGTCATTACAAACTAACCATAGCATATCTCAATACTGGGTTGCCATTGCTTTGAAGGTTGGCATGTAGAAATAAGATTGGTCAAGTTACCAGGCTGGTCATAAAAGGATTTGAAGGCATATCCTTCACTGAATTATAAGTTTGTATTAAATAATTTTTATTTAATTTTCATTGTTGTATATTATCATTTTTATTATTTCATGAGTTAACTTTCAAATTTTTTTAAAATTATTTCTTCAGCAAAATCTTATATACACTATTTTTCCTGGTTTTTTTACAATTCACAAAATACATTGATTTAAAATATAATAAGTAAAGTAAAATCAAAACATTGCAAAATTTGACACGTTTCAGCTTATCACTATGAACCCTTTTTAAAAGTATTTTACTTCATCAACTACTCTGCTGACCACGATTCCTTTTATATTCTCAGATAGCTTAATTAAAAACCTGCAATGATATTCCACAGAAGACAAGAAGTTGTTATCGGTAGTGTTGAAGATGGTTTGAGACCAATAGGGTAAAGGAGGACAAAACACGACTGAAGTTTTTGAAAATTTGCACACAAAAATTATAAAACTATATGTTGTTCAATTCAATGTACATTAAATAACATGTGTTTTGAGGGTGGATCAAACTGATAAGTCTTAAATCAATACAGACCTTCACACGGTTTAGGAAGCTCTGTCCATGTTGCATTCTCTGTACATGTCACCACCTATTGGGAGTTGATATCAGTGAAAAAATACATTTACAATGATCCCGCAGATTGACTGAAGAAACTTTATATGTTCGTTTTTATAGCTCAGTTGGTAGAGTATTAAACTAATTATCTAAAGGTACGAGTTTTGATCCCGCGTGGGCCGACAATTAGCACCTGTTCCACAGTGTGTTTTCGCTACATTAAATTTTTAGAAATTGCTTTTATCTACAAGTAAAAGCGTTTCATAAATAATGCATTAACCTAAAATAACTCAAATAAAATGAATACATAATTAGTAACAAAAAGGCAATTACTAACGTAATGCCGTGTGTTGAGGATTATACATTAAGAAATTATGGGATATTAATTTATTCCAGCCAACCTTCTTTTTGGTCTTGTCAGGGAATTGGAAGCCAGGGAGACAACTGAAAGTGACTTGGGAAGAATAAAATGTTTCATTGGAATCTTTAGTGGTGTTCTTGATGCTGGGAAGCTCAGGACAGTAAACAACTTAGAAGAAAATTCACGAGGTTTAAAATCAAAGATAAAGATATAATTTTCGCCAATACTCTCAAAAAATCTCTAAAAAATATACGTTGATAAAAGTTTTATCAATATTTGTTAGTTTTTAAACAACCAAACATTGAAATAGGCCTTTTTTATTTGAAACTACTGAAATTCATTTTAAACTCAAATCGAACTTTGGCAGGTTGAGAAGTTCTTAGGAACCCAGACTGCATCTTCATTACATTCACGATGCTTTTCCATCTGATCAATTAGTTAATGTTTCAAGTAAATCTCAATTTTTTGTAAAGTAATTTAGTTTTGAGCAGAAGTAACCCAAATCAAACACACTTTAATTACCCAACACAAAGCTTTTCGATCTCACGTTATCAAGTGGAGTATACAAAAAAATAGCTTCAAGTTATTTTCATACTAAAAAGTTTCAGTTGTTTGAGTTTACAACATGTACTGGAAAACTATTTATTCAAGCGTACTTCTCCATCGGCGTATTTGAAGCCAGGTTGACAAGTGTATTGCAGTATGGTGCCATAGACGGTGTCCGTAGTGGAGTTGACAGTGCTGTTGGAAAACAACTCAACAGGAGGACAAGACTTTACTGTGGCAAAATATACTCAATAAATATCATTCAAACTTCCAAATAATTTGATATATTTTGTTTAATAAGCAAATTGATTAAGATATAATTTGCATAATCTATTAAATAGTTTTGGATATATTAATGAATAATCCAGGTGGGAACTTTTGCAATCTTTGCTAGCGTCAAACGTGTCATTCCATATTCCTCCCACAAGACATTTTATGGCAAAGTAGGGTAGGTTGTCAGGTCTGTAGTAGCCTTTTTTGCAGTAGTATTTCACTACTACATACCTTATTTGAAATTTTTTTTTGTATTGATATTTTTTAATAAATATATTAGTTATATGAATACTATAGATATGAACTTTTAGGATATAAATATCTGGTAAAATTCATGTCAACAAAATCTTTAAATGGGTACGTAGATATTATAATTTGTTTTTAGCATCATCTACAACTAAAATTTTTTTGGGGTTTTGAATGAAATTTAAAAACTGGTTTGAGAAAGCTTAAGCGAAATCTCTTCTCGTTTTATTCCATCGCACTAGCATAGTATGCCACTCACATTGAAGGATGCGGTAAGAAACAAGCTAATGTTGGTTATTTACTTTGTATAACTATTATGGTTTTACTATTATAAAAAAAAAATAGAAAAAATGTATCTTTTATCGTTTATTGACAAAACTAAAAAACTTATACCTACGTAAGTATCTTTACGCTCCATAGTGTTTGTTTTATAATAATTTATTACTTCCCGTAATTCATCCGCAAACAAATTCTACTTTTTTTATGTTACTATTTTTAATATTCATGTTACTATGTAACGATTCATGTTACTATGTAACGATTCATGTTACTATGTAACGATTCATGTTACTATGTAACGATTCATGTTACTATGTAACGATTCATGTTACTATGTAACGATTCATGTTACTATGTAACGATTCATGTTACTATGTAACGATTCATGTTACTATGTAACGATTCATGTTACTATGTAACGATTCATGTTACTATGTAACGATTCATGTTACTATTCATGAAAATGTTACTATTATATTTTTCATTACAATGTAATTGTACCAATCAGTGTTCAGCTTGTCAGGTGAGGAGTTTTGCAGAATAATCACTGAGTCACATCTTTCGGCTGTTTTAAAAAAATTTATTTTGAAAAATTGAATTTATTCATTGGTTCTCATTTTTATACATTATATTAAAAATATTGTTTAAACATTAGTATACCTTATACTCAAAATAATGTTGAAAAAAAATATATTCAAGCTATAACTTATACTACTATAGAACTGACATTTGCAGCTGACGTCAGTGTCATTCCAACTGCCATGCTCATTACAGATGATGTTTTTCGATCGTTGACCATTAGCAAACTTCTTTCCATCATTACAAGAATAATAAACGATTTCTGAGTAGAAGTGGTCAGATGATGGGAGAGGACTTCTCATACCATTAGAAGGAGCGTCAGGAGGAGCAGAGCATTGAATTGCTTTGAAAAAATATATTTTAGTCGAGCCTTTAACTGGGGTTTCAGTTGTGCAATTTATTGTTTTTACAGGGCGCTACTCAATGTGTTTAAGGTAGTCCCAACATTATTGTTTTATATGCAAAGTTATGAGGTATTTGCTTACGGTGACAGCCTGGTATGTATGGCAAGTTCCATTCTTGCATTTCTAAACACCGGTTTTCAAAGAAGTTTTCGAGCTTCTTCAGGTCTAAGTAGAAGCCCTTAAAACACCTTTAGGAAATTTTTGGTGTGAGAATATTCATATTTCTTTGAGAAAACTGACGTGAAAACTGATGATTCATCGTTTTTGGTCTAAGACCTTACAAAGTCAATCACTTGCTTAATCTTAAATAGTAATTTTGAAGTTCATCTTATAAAAGTTATTAAACCTGTACTCCACTTTTGTGCCATATAATCTGGAGTCTGTGTTTCGTGTGAGGTTCTTGCCTACGATAGAAATCTCTGGGCAATAGATTGCTGAAAAACAACAACTTATATTAAATTAACTATGAAATTCTCAAATTCATTCTATTAAATTTCTGTTTGTTTCGTTTGATAGAAGTTAGTTCACTTAAAATCGTTTTATAAAAATATAAATTATTGAATGTTAGTAGGAAGATATTTTGAAGCATTATTATTTACAATCTGTATATGTTCTATCTTAAAATTCTTTCAAAGATCTGTTCAAAAGATGTACAAACGTTCGCATGACGTGAATATAGGGTTCCACCATCCATTCTCTTGACAAACCATCACGTCCTTTGAAAACTCCCCATCGGGTCTTTTAAACTTGTGTCCTGTGATGTATCGTGGTTTTAAATATATCATCGGTGATCATACTAAGCCATTTCAAACTGAACGATATATTGGAAATGGGATGATAATTAGGTTTTAAAATTTTTTTTTTCAGATCGACTTTTAGTCGCCCCATATTGGGGTTTCGTTAGCTCAACAGATGTTTCACCAGGCGCTACTCCTTGTCTATATTATTTTCGGCCTGCGCGGGATTGAACCCGGTCACTTTAGATAACTAGTCTAGCGCTCTACCAGCTGAGCTATGCGGGTTTTAAATAATTATCTGTAAATATATATAAAAAAATTTTTTGGAGCTAAAGAATATGTTAAAAATACTATAATAACCATATTAATTATTTATGGAACATCAGTTTGAAGTTCATACATTTCTTGAAAATCAAGCTATAATTTTCGGTACGTATGGCCTTACCATGAAACATAAACATGTCCTATAAATAATTACTATATAAAAAATACATAAGATATCTCTACGTTTTAGTTTTTTGAGCCAAACGTAAAAATTCAAATGAAAAAACTTTTAGGAGTTTGTTTTATTCCCCGAAGCTTTTCGTAAGATATATTTGTACTTCCACTTGATAATGTAAGTTCTTCTTACGAAAAACTTTGTGGGATAAAATGAACTCCTAAAAGTGTTTTCCTTCGAATATGTCTCTACATTTAAATTTTTAAAAACATCTTAAATTTAATTATGAATAATATTTGACAATTTTTTTATTTAGTAACTAAGGTTATCGAAAATTATAGCTATTTATTTTGCTCAATAAAGTTACTAAAATTCTTCCATAAGTCAACGTATAAAAATTGTCAAATAAGATGTCTCTTAAAAGTTGAACAATATTAATTGTTTTTGCTATAAAGAAACTGACCAGGAATACATGTAAGCACACTTCTGGTCCAGTAATCAGTATTGGTTGTGCTTGGTGTAGCATTTGCCACGTATGGAAGAGGAAAACAGCGGTTTTCTGATATAAAATTTTTTTTTGACGTGAAAGAGTTTTTTACAGTTAAAAGTTGCTCAAAACTTGAGATAAGCATGCACTAACGAGTGCAGTCAGTAATGTTGTCAGACCATTCTTGCTCGGCATTGCAGAAGATAACCTTGTACGAAGAGCCGTCCAACATTCTGTACCCAGCATCACACACGTATTTTGCGTACGTCTGATAACTGTCAGGTTTTCATATGAATATATCTTTTTGAAAAAAGCTTAACTAAATGAAATTGAATGATTCCCTTTAGATATATGATTCAAGTTTTAAATTTGATTTCACATATTATTGTCAGCAGTTTTATTTATTTAAAAAAATTTGTGAAAATAATTAAAAGAGCCGTCTTTTTCAAAGGATGAGCTTTAAAATCGCTAGACTCACGTATTAGCTGACGTGTTTCGCGATTGGCGACTTTTCAATTGCAACTCAGGACATGTTTTGGCTTTAAAATTTTTTAAATTAGTTGGCCATGAGATTTCATAATTAATTGAAATACGACATGGTACTTTGTAATATTAATTTAAAAATCAATTTATGAGATTGGCTTTTTGTATTTTAAATTTGAATTAATCAAAAAGAATTAGTCACCTAGACAGGGAGGTAGGTCGGCAGACCACTTTCCATCAGCCATGCATCTGAAGATCATTTATAAACGACATCATAACCACTGAACAACCCAAAAAAATACTTTTCTCGAAAATATTAAATTGAGCTATAGACAAATCTTAAAGCTATAGAAATATTTGGCAAACCTTATAGTACGAATGTTTGTTTGGTCGAAAAGTTGATAACCCTTATCACACCAGAAGGTGACAGTAGTATCATATACATTTTCCTTCTTGTCCATGTGCTGGTTAGGATTAACAGGCAAAACATCGCACACTCGAGCTATTGCATAGGGTTTTGAATTAGTTTAAAAAATTTTGAGTTTCTAATTGAAAATTTACTATCCTATTGATTGATATTTAGCATAATTTTTCAAAATAACATCCAACGTTCGCAAGAAAGGAAGGTGGAAGAAGGTTCCCAAATTCTTTGGTTGGTGCATGTGAACTTCACTTTCGTTATGTTAACGTTGATCACGTGACCTTAGAATCGTTTATAAGGATTTCCCTACAATACTATTTTTTAAGACGAAGTATGCTTTTTCAATTTGAATGATGCACAATTTTAAAGCATGAATTTTTTTTAACGAAAGCACTTAGATTTGAAACTGAGCAAAAATTTTTTAAAAGTAAAACTTCACTATAATTTTTACTTTAGTATGGTTATATTCGAATATAATCTGTTGAAAAAATATGATCATCTAATTTTAATTTTATCAGAGCTTCATGAAACCTGTGATGCAGGTGAATGTGATTGTGGTGTTTACTATGGTGATCTTTTTGTCGAGTTTTGAGTTGTGCACGACAGGAAGAAATGGACAACTTTCTGTTGTTTGGAAACAAAATTTTTCATCCATTCTTCATTCATTCAATAAGATTTTCAATAAATTTTCAAAATATTCAATTTTTCAAGTTTCTATTTCTAAGTTGAAGATTTATTTATATGAAACTTTTGAATATTTCTCAAAAATTAGAGACCTGCACAGCCTGTCAAAATGGCCGAATCATTCCAAGTTGAGTTTTGTTGGCACTCGACAACTTTGGTGGAAGTGAGATCAATGAAGAGATATCCAGGCGAGCATTTGTAACCTCTTCGTTCTAAATAACCCCTGCCAAACGATAATGTTTCATTGGCGTTCTCAACGTTTAAAACTGGACACACCACATCTGACAACAGAAATAACAGTGAATACTTTATAAAATTTAAGCAAAAATTTAGAGTAAAAATCTTTTGCTTAAAAAAATATTGATTTTCTTTATACCGACTTTCATCACAATTGACTCCGGTCTTCCCTGGATCACAGTCGCAACGGTAACTACCCACCAGATTAACACACTTTCCCCCAACACACGGGTTTGATACACACTCGTCCACTGGGTCATAAACTGAAAAGTTCAATAAATATTTACAAAATAAGTGAATGAACTATTAATTGTGCCAAAGTTATTAACTAATACTTGAAAATTTACAAATGTAATTGTTAACCATTTTCACAGTTTCGACCGGTGTAATCAGATGTACATTGGCACGTGTAGTTATGTTCGGAATCCTGGTATGTGTTGACGCATTTTCCTTCATTGAGACATGGCTTTTGAAGGCAATGATCCCAGACTAGAAACAAAATGAATCAGCAATAAGGTAATGATTGAAATAATTTTAACAAAAATTTATCAAAGTTTCAATGCTAAGAATTGATTTTTTAATTTTTAGCCATAAAGCCTTTCACCCAAACTAACAGATTTCACAGTTGGTCCCATTGTAGCCGTTGGGACAGGTGCATTTGTAGCTGTTCATTGTCAGAGGGGTCTCATTCACCACTGAACATGTGCCATTGTTGGTGCATGGGGAAGGGGTGCAGGGGGTCGGTGCTAAGATGAGGTATATAATAGGTTATGGGAAATATTGTTTCCGATCGACTTAAAGTTTATATTGAGATTTTTTCAGTTCAAAAGATGTTTCACAAGGAGCTACTTATTGTTTACTTAATTGTCGATCCGCGCGGAGTTGAACCCGGTAACTTTAGTTAATTAGTATAATTATCTACCAGTTGAGCTATGCGGACCGACAAAACTGAAACATATCTATGTTGTATTTGCGTAGTTATCATTATTTATATGAGGATAACAAAATTCTTACTGCATTTTTTCGTTATAGGATCATTTGGTATGTCAACCGTGATATCTTCAAGTTGAGCTTCAAAAGATAGACAATTATTTAAATTTTGTTGAACTAGTTCTTGTTATCAAAAAAAATTTTTGCCATAAACTCCTCTGTAATTTGTTTCAACAACTACAATTACATTTTATTTATAAAAAGTTGTGTTTTACAGTCTATGAGGAGTGAAAGCATAATTTAATTTACCTTAAAATATTCATTAGTCAAATATTTATTGTTTAATACCAGTGACTGAGCAAAACTTTTCATCTTATATTCCTTAACTTCCTTATCTTAATTTCTCGTATAAAATTATACAAACTTTTTTTACAAGCCACTAGATTCACCGCATGGGGTTGGCAGCAATCAAGGGAAGACACAGCGTGAGATGCTGTCACTTGGAGCATTTCACAAACCAAGTTTTCACGGTTTGCTTTCAGATGAAAAGTGAGATGTATTCTTTTCTAGCAGTTTAGGGATATGTTTTTGGAATTTTTATTTTTTTATAGATTTAATATATACTTTTCTTTATTAAATAAAGAAAATTTTTCTTAAATAGCATCAGTAACTTAATTTTAAAATTAAATTGTGTTCAACCCACAGTTTTAAGAGCGAATTTAATGAAAGAGTCGTCATTGCTTTCTATCCACAAAGATTCCGCCTTGAAGTTGATGATTTATAAACAAACTTATTTTGTAACTACGCACTTTACAAGAATAATAATGAGAAATAAAGTATATATTTATTCACTTTTCGAAATTCAAAAATATGTAATGTTAAAAAAATTGTTCAGTTTCAAAAAACTTTCTTAATTTCAATCAACAGATTGAAATTTGACCCTCAAAACAGATTGAAGGATTTTAAAAATACAAACCTTTAATTTTTGGCATTCTGCCAAAGAGCCCATAGCATCAAGGGAACCAGAATGACTTGTGAACCAATAGCAGTTTCCCATGTAAGCCACGCCTCCTGGGTAGGCACTACAGCCTGGGGGGTGGAAAATAATTTAATAAATTAAATATATTTATGTTGGAATAATTTTTTTTAGTTTTATCGTACACAAAGATTAGCGTATTGTGAAACTTATTGCGGTGCTGAGAGCACATTTCGCTTTTTTTTTTAAATAAGACCAAAGAAATGTTTATTTTTTAAAAACAAAAAGTCTTTTAAAAGACTTTATTGATTCAAAAGACTGACCAGTGGTACAGAAGTTAGCTACTTGAGTAATTTTCGCAGGTGGAGATTCACCTTAACAATTATGTGTGTTACTATATTGTCTCGAAATGGTTATTTCAAGAAACTTTAACTTTTAATTTACCTCTCAATAATGAATATTTATCATAAAATTTATTTTTTCACACTCATATACTTGAACGCACTATAGCATAGAACGTGTGTGATTTGCACGTCAAAGCAACACTGGACATCAACCCAACTTATAACATCTCCAGGCTTTCCCCATGCCGCCATCTTTGACTTCATGGCATAGCATCTGTTTTCTTCACTGAAACCATCTCCGCTTGGAGCTTTTTGGCGGAGGATATTATTGTTTTTATTTTCAAGATATCAGGTTTTACAATAGAGTTCAAAATAAGAAACATTCATGAGAAAATCATTAATGTACCTGAAAACGGTTATTCTTTTGTATTCAAGTTCTAGAAAGTTCTTAGATACAGAATACCATCAAACAGTAATTAAAAATAAACATTTTCCTTGTTCGTAGTTTAAATAATTCAATTTGAAATACAAATTTTTAAACTCACTAGGGTTTGCATTGGTATAAGCTGGAGAGTTATTATCAATCCAAGAAAACCCGCTTGTGCTTTTATGCACTAATCCAATATAGGCCATAGACGGCTTTATCTATTTTCATAAAATAAAATTAATAGGTTTTGAAGTTAATATTTGTCATTATATTTTTTGAATATTGAAATAAATCAACCAAAAATAAACATTACCCTAACCTTATCGTCTGTTGTATAATTTTTCATGACTTCAACCAGGAATGCTTCCACTTCAGGGTTGAATATTGTAACTATTTCTGATCCATCCTTATTGCAAGCTTCTCTGGCTTCCCACATTGACTTGTAAGGCGTTTGTTTGGATTTCACATCATAGCACAGGTTATTGTGAGAGTATAGACACTCTTCAACTAAGATAATTTAAAAATATTTTTTAAAATTTGAATAAAAATTATAATATTATAAATCAAAAATTTTTTTTTAATTAAATACTGGAACATAGTGGTTTATAAACCATTTCTATCATCAAAAATCTCAAATATTAGAGTATAGGGAATTTAATTGCATAAAAGATGCACACAAACCCGTTAAATGAATTTTTTGCATGAATAAAACAAAATTTGCAAGTATCAAAAACAGTGAAGACATTTTCAAGGAAACCTTCAATGCCAACAATTATTTTCTTCAAATCCTTAACAAAGCTTTCCACCAACTTTTTGTTTTTAATAAATTTTTGTAAGCTGAAGATGAATTTAATTTGGAATTTTTTAAAACATGCTGATGATATATATTTGAAGTGCAACAAGGCTTGAACATCTTCATTTAAGCCTGTAACCAACCCTTGTTTCTACCTATTACTCAAACGAATATCATCTCAACTCTCTTATAGCACACACCCGTTCATAACAACAGACCCATAAAAAGCCTTAAAATACAGACAGCTTTATCGGTGATGTTTTTATAACTATATTGAATGAATTATATTTTTTAATGAAATAATACATCATTAAATATAGTATAACTTTCAAAATTAATTAAAAGAGCGTCGTCTGGGACTGGTTCGATAAACAGTGTAACTAAGCGACATGACAAACAATAGGGCCTTGACTACTTTGTTTGCTAGTTATTTTAATAGTACTTCAAGACTTATGCGTGCATTGTTTTACAATGGGCTTGTTCACAGCTTAAAATTCTTTCCAGTTACTTAGAATTGTTTCTAGTAACTTGAATAAAGCATATTTAGGTATTTATGTACTTCTGCTGACATCTTTAGTCAAGTTAAGTTCAAATCGATATTGTTAGTTTGCTTTACGAAATTAGAAAGATAAAATTCTATGAAACCTTTTTATAATTTTGATAATAGTTTTTTATTGCATTTTGAATTATTTTTATTTTTGTATAACTAAAAAAGGCAAGAATAAAAGCTTGAAATAAGATTTCTTCATTTTTATGATTTAATACGTACACAAAACAAATTTTGATCGGAAAACTAACAAAAATGAAACTAGCCACACTGAAACTAGAGCAGTTGAACTTAAAAGAACTAGCGTGCTAAAACAGCTAGTCAAAAAAATGGTATCACTGAAATGATTCTTAAAATAATCTTTATAAGTTTCTCATTTTTAAAGCGTAAATTCACTGTAAACTTCATTGTGTTATGAGTTTGAAAAGACCGACAAAAGTAAGTTTGCTTTTTAAGCCATCTCAGTGTTTTGAACCCAATGGTTACATAGACTTCAAAGTATAGAACTGATGCCAACACCCTTAAAACACACTCCACGAGTGTTTTTTGAGATATAACTTTTCATTTAAGTTCAAAGCACTCACCATTAAATAAACTATTATGAGTCCACTTTAGTTTTCTTGCTTTCAACACTGTTATTCCAAGCACAGTAGCAACCTTATAGCTCTTCAAAATCATCACTATGACACTAGCAAACGAATAACCCCACACGAGACTGTTCTTTGCTTTCTTTAGATGAACCTTTTGAACGATGGTTAAGAGCAAAGAAGAATTAAAACAAAACATTGAGGGACTGAAAATCAACACCAAAACTCTCATCTAACACGTTATTCCGTTGGATCTTCTATTATCTGAATACATATTCGAAACAGATTTTACTAATTTTCTCAACACATCAAGCTTTTGAAAACCATATGACAAATTTGCTAACAAGTCTTTTTTATCAGCTTTCCAAAACTAAGTCACCACTTATCGGACATACTCCTAAAAGCTTAACCAGCATCCAGAAAATAATAAAAAATCAAAACCATCCAAGGGCACATTTTAAAACCTTTTCATCTTCTTCAGAATACAAGCGAATATATGTACATGATATTGATTTTATAACTAAAAATGGTAGAAATAACATCAATCAAAAATATATTATACAAACGATAGTTAATAGTAAAGGTTCAGGAATATAGAAAAGAAAAGCCTGGTTGCTATTGAAGAAAAATAGAAATTGTTTCAAATAATTTTTAAAAAATAATACAATAGTTGATAGTTGGAGAAAAATTCGTTATAATCAATTGTTTTTGAAACCATTAGTTGGTTTTTTATCATATCCCTGACTTTTCCATCTATTCGAAACAAGTTTAGTGAAACCGCAAATATTTCAAACTAAACCTTGGACTTTATTATAAATAAAATTATATTCAACCATTTCAATTAAATGTTCATCAAAACTATTTGTATCGACACCCTAATCTTTCAATGGTTTTAACTGAAAATGAAGACTTACAAGACTATGATACAGATTGGTTGCGTGTTTAGTAGAATTTCACTGTATTTAAATTAGTTTTTTTGTCCTTCGGTACAAGTCTTTAAAACCATTAACTAATGTTTGGTTTTATAATAAGATTTTAATCAGCTCTTTATATAATTTTAGACAAATTATACATTACTTTAGAGTAGGCTATAAACATCAAAAGAATGTCCATATTGAAAATAATGATTTTATGAAGGACAAATCATTTTATGGACTTTCTTCTACCTAAATCATTACATTCAATTATTTTGATAAACTTCATTATATGGAAGTTTTATTGACTGTTTAATTTAACTTTTTTATAAATTTTGCAATATTTTTTTCTATACTCCACTTTTTGTTTATTACAATACATTTTATTTAAAAGCATAAATTTTAATAATTGCCATATCTTTAAACGAGAAAATGTCTCTTTTATTTAATTTCATATAAAATAAAATAAAGTGAAACTACGTTTTAACATGAATTATAAATTTAATCAAAGTAGAAAAATCGAAAACGATCGACTGCTGTACCTTGCACATTCTTATTTATATAGTTAGAAAACAATGAAGTTTTATAGAAAATGTTGAAACTATTTTCATCAAACATTCGTAAAAGATCAGTAAGATTTTTTGCTTCTGCAACACGGGGTAAATACGGAATCTTAACAAACAGTGATGTAGATCATTTCAAAAGTATCTTGAAGGAACCTTTAATGGTTTTGACTGATGAGGAAGATTTACAAAGCTATAATACAGATTGGTTACGTGTTTATAAAGGTTGTCAAAAAGTTTTGCACCATTTCATTAACTTAATCATTCTTTCAACTTTATTTTCTTAGGCCAAAGCAAGTTAGTTTTAAGACCAAAAACAACAGAACAAGTTTCTAAAATACTGGAGTACTGTAATAAAAGAAATCTAGCAATAGTTCCTCAAGGAGGTAACACAGGATTAGTAGGAGGGAGTGTTCCAGTGTTTGATGAAATCATCTTGTCCACTCAGTTAATGAACCAAGTGCTTTTTTTCGAACCAACAATGGGTGAAAAGAATCTTCTCAAATTAATTTTTTATCTTTATATACTAACTTTTATATGTGGCTTATTTTTACAAGGAGTTTTGACATGTCAAGCAGGGTGTGTATTAGAATCCCTCAATGATTATTTAAACCCTTCCCAGTTCATGATGCCATTGGATTTAGGAGCGAAAGGTTACAATTTTTTCTTCTCACTTTTTTTACTCACAAATTTTTACTCACTTCTTTAATTAAAATCGTAAAATGGTTAGGTACATGTCAAATTGGAGGCAATGTTTCAACAAATGCTGGTGGTATCAGACTACTTAGATATGGTTCCTTGCAATCATCAGTTCTCGGAGTTGAAGCTGTGAGTAGTGGGATTGTGGAATAGAATTTGAAATATTTGATGACTATCTGACAAATAGGTTTTATTGTTTATCTTAGATCGATTTAAATGTATTTGCAAGACTAGGCTTTTTAGAAAACCAATTATATTATAATATCCATAATTTTGAATCAAAACTCAATGTTATGTTTTAAATAATCTTCTATTGAATTCAATCAAAATTTGCTTTTAACAATTTAAATTTTTATATTATGGGATTTCTGTTCATCTTCTACCCCAGGTCCTAGCTAATGGATCAGTGGTTGATTTTTTATCAACAATGCGAAAGGACAACTCAGGTTACCATTTAAAGCACCTCTTCATAGGCTCTGAAGGAACGCTAGGAGTCGTTACTAAAGTCTCTGTTCTTTGTGCAAAACTACCCAACTCTGTAAACCTTGCTATGTGCAGTCAGTAATTATATAACAAACATTCGATTTCTCATTCTTATTCAAATTTTGTATAATTCCTAGGTTGTGAATCATTTGACCATGTTGTGAGGATTTTGAAAGCAGCTAGAGAAAAATTAGGAGAAATTTTGTCTGCTTTTGAAGTAATGGATGAGTTTTCAATAGACTGTGCAGAGAAATATTTAGGAACCAAAGTTCCCATAGGCCGCTCTGGCTTTTACATTATTGTTGAAACCTCCGGATCGTTTTCGGAACATGATCAAGATAAACTGACGAGATTTATAGATAGTTTGGACGGCATCATTGTTGATGGTACCTTGGCGCTTGATTCTTCTAAAATTACGGTTAAATTTTTAGTTTTCATTAAACTTTATAATCTCAATTATATTTATAAAAATTTTTAAGAATCTTTGGAAGTTTCGAGAATCAATACCGCTAGGACTTGTTAAATTAGGATACGTTTACAAATATGATGTTTCTCTCCCTCTTTCAGAATATTATGAAGTAGTGAGTTTTTTGAGGAAAGAACTGAGCGGTGATGTGAGAGGAGTGTATGGCTATGGACATATTGGTGACGGTGAGTTTTGAATAAACTTTATATTCAAAACAAAAAACATTATTTTTGAAGTTTATTAAATTTCACCAAGTTTCTTTAGTCGAATAAACATTGTCAACTTAATATGGCGATTTAGTTCGTGGAATTAATTAAACTCTGAAAATTCTTTCTTATATAGAATATTCATTTCAGATTTGAAAGTGAATTAACATTAAATATATAAAACCCAAAAATTACCTCAATACTTATATATATCAGAATTGCTATTCTACTGAATAAACTCAATTATAATATTTTGACTCAGGGAACTTACATTTGAATGTAATAGATAAAGAATGCAACGAAAAAACAAAAAATAAGATAGAAAGTATTTTGTACAACTATGTGGTGAAACACAAAGGAAGCATAAGTGCAGAACATGGCGTGGGTATTGGTAAAAGAGATCATCTGCATATGTCAAAGTCTAAAGAATGCTTTGGTATGTAAAATATCCTTTAAGCTTGTTATCCAATCGCAAAAATTTCTATTAAACTTTGAATGCATTTTTTCGCAGACTTGATGAGAAATATGAAACATGTAATGGATCCGAATCACATACTTAATCCTTATAAAGTACTCCCTTTGACCCATTGAAAACACTATTGACATCTAACAGAATAACTCGTTTACCGATGTTTTTTGTCGAAATTTATTGCTAATCAATGCAATGATATATTCAAGTTTTGTAGGAATTAATGAAAGTTTGAATAAGAACAATTATTTCAATTAATTTTTATGCTTTATCGATTAAAGTTCTACAAGTATTGATTTTTTAATTAACTTAACTTCAAAATTATAATAATAAAAATTTTTGAAAAATTAAGTGGCACAAAGCTAGAAGTTTAATGCTTGTTAGATTTTTTTATTGGAAAAATTAGTTTTAGTTGTTGAGGAAGTTTTCATAAAATATTTTAACATGCGTAATGCTCACTCAGACACTAATGCATCTATTTTAGGTAAATTGCTTATTCATAAAGCTCATCATACATAAATTTTAATAGATTTTTAAAAAAAAAACAAAAATTTATTTATGATTTTATTGATGTTAACAATTTTAAATTTTATTTTTTGGTAAGTCTTTCTCTAGTTGAAGATTTTTTTTTGAAACAACACCAATGTTCTTCACAAATTCTCGATGGCTGACAAGGCATAATACACTCTTCTTGTCCGTTTATATTCTGTAGTAGCATTCAAATTAAATACCCACCTAAATAATCATCCAACAACACTGAATATCTATTAAATGTGAATTAAAAACTTCAGATATGGTGTCTTTTGAAAATCGGAATCTTCGTGTAAACGAAGTTTATATTTTAGAAAAGTGAATAAAATCACAGTTGAAGTTTTCTTGTATAAATGTATTTCCTAATCAAAAGTGATTCAGCTCACCTCCACAAACTCTGGTTGGATTGTGGTTGAATGGATGCCCTTTTTGTGGAAAAACTCTTTGGTTTTCGCCGCCAATACCTTTATATTCATGATAACACTTCAATCAAAAATCATTAAAATACTGTAGATGTGTTTTGTGAGACAATTGTTGGTTTTACTCGTCAAGATGAAGATTTAAAGATATCTTTTTTGAAGGGAATTATATTTTTTGATCTTTGCATATTAATTAATGTTTTATTATAATGTTTAACTAATTGAATATTAGTTTCTTTCAAAAAAAATTAATCTCAAACTCTTTATTTCGACGAGTAAAATTAAAAATTGATATAGTGAAAATCTAAATTTCTGATTTTCTTGCCGAAATGGAGAATTTCAAAATGAATTTATTTCCAAAAAAAATTTCAATCTTTGAATATTTTACATTCTTATAATTACTTCAGCAATAAGTTTCTCAAAGTACATCTATTGAAATTAGTAAAAGCAAATACTGAGTGAGCTAACCTACAAACAAAAACCTATAGATTTTAATTGAAATGTGAAAAAGATTTAATATTTTATACTCAAAATTTGTTCTTTGTGTTTTAGTTCAAATTGAAACAGAGATTTTCAAAATCTAGTTTCTATAAATTTTCGAAAATTATTCAATTAAATTTTTCTTCAATTCAAACATGCCCACATATGAACATTTGATATAATTTAGTCTTTAATAATAATTCAAATCAATTATTAAATTCCCAAACCCTATCCATATCAAATACAATCATACTGTATATATTTAAAATTTTCAAACTCTTCATTAAAAAAATGATTTTTTTTGTTTTATTGTGGTTATAAATAAGAGTTAAATATACCGACTTTAACTGATCAAAGCTCTATGGTTTTTCAATGTTCATGTATTGAAAATTCACATAAAACAAAAGTATTGTTACTGATGTAATATATTACATAATATATACTAAAATACGGTTTTATTTATCGAAAAGCTCATTTTTTAAAATAAATTGTATCTTTAGGAACTGAAAAATTATTGAGAAAAGATACATACGATGTTTTCAAGATTATATAGGTAATCTGTTATATATGTAGCATTGTTATAAAAATTTAATTTTTTCGGCCCGTATAGTTCAGAGGTTGAACATTTGACTAATTATCTAAAGTTACCGGGCTCGATCCCGCGTGGCCGACAATTAGCAGCTGTTCCACAGTGTTTTCGCTTTATCGAATTTGTAGTAAGCGCTTTTATCTGCAGGAAAAGCGCTTCATAAACAACACATGTTTTTTGTTTCGTTGATTCTTGCCAATTATAAATGAAATATTACTACCCACCTCATACTCTTGAGCGTTTCGACACTTGACATGAAGACTTGCGATTAGTTTTCGTCCCACCAACTGCCATATGTGAAGCTCATGCACCTCTAAAACACCTTCAATCTATTGTTACAAAAAAATTTTGTTCAAAACAAGCTATCAATTAAGTAGAATAGACTGAAAGAATAGCTTGGGAGCAAACACAAAGTGTTTATTTACTTGATACACAAAGCTTTTCGTAAAAAAATGTTACGTTACCAAGTGAATCACTCGGTAATGTAAGATTTTCTTACGATAAGTTTCGTGTATCAAGTAAATAAATACTTTGTGTTTGCTCCCCAAACAATCATTTGAGTTTTCATTACCATTAAGCTTACAACACAAAATAGAATATAGCGTATTAATTTATATTTTTCGAAAAATTTTTTTAATTTAGAAACGTATCGAAAAGTTGAAAAAATTCGATGATTGATACGATTTGAAACCAGAGAAAAATTAAGACTTATAAATATGAA
This sequence comes from Pterobdella sp. o SKG-2022, assembly GCA_964035795.1. Classification (NCBI taxonomy): domain Eukaryota; kingdom Metazoa; phylum Annelida; class Clitellata; order Hirudinida; family Piscicolidae; genus Pterobdella; species Pterobdella occidentalis. The sequence continues at coordinate 5,350,365 of OZ038322.1, forward strand.
TACTAATCTATGCTATAGTGAGAGTTACCATCAAAAAGAAATTAAGGTTTTTGCTAAAAACGACAAATGTTGATATTTTGACCCAAATTACACCATCATAAATTCAACTACTCTGTTAATCATAAAACCACAAACATTTTAATAGTAAAATCTCATATTCATTGTATTTATACACTTTATATAATATCCATTATAACAAGTAATAATAATAGTTTATTGATTATAAGTAAGCAAAGCACTTCACTAGAGAGTTTACTGGAAAGTTCTGTAACGCTGATGTGGTTGGGCACATGCTGCATCAAAATCAGGGATGTTTGCTTCACTTTGGGAAGATTTTCCATGTTACTTTTCTCATTATTTATCGATTATTAGCGAAGTTTATCTAAACTAGAACAATTTTTTTTTAGTTTTTTGATGATTGCAAAATTTATCTGAGCTGATACCACTTAACTTTGTTAGTCGATGGTTTCAATGAAAAATTCCTCTGAATTCATATAATTTCAATGATTTCAAATGGAAAATATATCTAAACAGATAAAAATTGTTCACGAAAAGGAAATATTAATATATATTTTTTACCCAATGCACAAACTTTTATTGTGAAAATTTATTTAAATAGAACAATTGCTACTCCGCTTAATATCGATAAATTTGTCAATCTTAAGTTTTTAAAAAAATACGAGATGACATTTGGATTTTGTACTCAAAGTATTGACAAAATACAGATCTATATATTTTGGTGCGTGTTTTTTTTGTTTTTTTCACTTTAACAGAATATTTTTATGGTATGTTTGAAAATGATTTTTTTGTTAAAATTAAATATGTATATGTTTATAACGTTCACCCAAAATATCATACATAATGGCAAAATTAGAGTAGAACCACTTAAAGTTTCGAGTATGCAACTAAAATACTTTGAAATAAATCTCTCTTAGCATTATGTGTCACTGAATTGGACTTTGATCTTGAACAGCAGGAATATTCAAAATATATAGCATAGTTTTAAATAGTAATTTCAAAACGAGATTATGTAATATATAAAATAGGTATAAAATAATAGTACAATTTTAACTTCAAAACTCAAACTTACATAAGGGGTAAGTGGTAGAAAGAATAATTGCTACCATGAGACTGCTGCAGATATTTAAATAAATTGATAACAACAAAACTAGCCAAAAACGTACAGCACTCATTATAATGCTTTATAAACCTTAATAGAGGATCGACCCTCAAAACCCAAGAGCCTTCACAGAAGAGAAATACTAGAGCTCCAATAATGACTACCACTGAACCTAGAGCGTCTCCCATTATATGCAATAGAACACCTCTTAGATTCATCTGGGCACTTGATACTTTTGGATTTGAATTATATAATTCTAAACATTTAATTGTGTTGTTTAAAGGATATGAAAATTTGATAAGTTCATGAATAAATAAATTTCAAAAAAGATATATAAAAAAAAGTTTAATGATTTAATTAATGTGGTTAACAAACTACCTGATTTCGTTTTAGCTTTTTTTTGGTTTTGTGCTATGTTTATTTTAACAGGCATTTTGACAGATGTATCTTTTTCATTTATACCTTATGGAAACAAAGATGAAGAATTTGAAAATATTTTTTTACAAGCAATTTTGAATATATTCCAAAAACTCGAACAAACCATTGGTTGCGACATTCGTGAGTTGTGCTTCTCTGTAGTCGAACAGTGCATTTGGGCTGTTTTTAAAATTTTGATTAATTTCCACATTCGTTTCAATAGAAGGTCTATAGAATGATAATTCGACATCATCATCAGTTTTGACAAGAGTGTGTGAGTGGCCATGGGCTTCGTTGTAGAAGAGAAGCAGTCCGAAAAGGTTCACCACCAGACCTATGATCCCGATGATCAACAAAATTTTGGGTTCTTTGATTGTTTGAGGTTTGATAAGCCTTTCTATAGCTTCCAATAAAATTGTGAAGCACAGTGCCACTAAAAACACTGAGTTTACAAGAGCTCCTAGAATCTCTGCCCTGGCCCAACCGAATGTGTTTTTCTTGGAGGCACGCTGTGAAACCTGAGTGGTTTGTGCTGGTCATAAAGAACTTTTATCTAACCAGAGTTTAATACTTATTTACTGTATTTCGTTATACTAATGGAGTTATTTAATCAAAATTCAATTTTTCAAGTTAAAATTGAAACATGAATTTTTTATGTGAAAATTATAGAAATTTTTCAAAAATAGAAGAAAAATTATTTTTTTAAAATTTTTAATTAATTTTTTTAGAAATTACTTGATATCATTTTTGAGTGTTCTATGTGAAAAACTTTTAATGCATTTCATAGGCTAAAAGCATTTGCAGAGATTTTGGTGAAAGTATCATTAACAGGTTATTAGCCTATTCATTTTATAAAGTTTTTTATGCATTTCTAAATTACTCACACAAAGGTCAATTTATTCATTCAAAAAGTTTGACAATTACATTATAAAGACTTTCTCAGAAAAATTTCAACCCAAAATTAATTAATAAATTAACATTTAATATTTTAAATGAACACTTAAATTAACTAAAATGTACGAAGCTTTTCGTTACAAATGTAACTTTTTAAAGTAAGAAATCGTTTCATTTGTAACTATGTTTTGAACACTACAAACTAGTTTTCTCTCACTATTTTGTCTTCAAGGAGATTCTATGTCTTTATTAATTTCATAAAATAATTAAGCTACGTTCAAATTATAGTATGATTTTATCGATAAGAACACTCACAATGAGACAAGCCAATCCGATGCACAATGCCAGAACATCTGAAATCATATGGTAAGAATCCCCAATAAGTGCTAATGAATCTGTGATGTAACCACCAACGATTTCAGCTATGAAAAATGCCAAAGTAAACATAATCATGAAGGTTAGTTTTCCGATTTGCCTTTTACGTTCTTCCATTGTAGCATCTGGATGTAACTTTCCTTCAAGACCGAAGTTAGCACAACATACTAAATTGTGTTATGTATAAATATTTGGTTTTCTGTGCGTTTTTCTTGCTTTTATCATTAATAGACCGAGATTGGTGTTTTATGTAATCCGGGTCCAACGGTTTATTGAGAATAAATATTGAATTTATATTAGTGTTCATAAATAGAGTTGCGTAAGATTTTTAAAAAATTGTTTGTTTTAGTCGTTTGCGTCATTTGAATGTTCTATGCATTTAAACAAGCACCATGAGAAAACCAATCTTTAACAGTACGAAAAATATTTTATATAAATGAATCGATATAATACAGAATTTTCAAATGAAATTCATGACTTCAAACAAATTCGGTTGAATACTAAATAAAACAAAGTTTTTGAATACATTATACAGAAGATATATATTGAGGGATATTGTTCTTGTGTTGTGAGTGTTCCTCAATATTCAGAATAAACTGCGGTGCTGAAGTACTATGCTCTAATGATATGCTTCGTTCATTACTAGATTTCTTCCTTAAGTTTCTTCTAGGGTCTAAAGAACAAGAACCGAAATAATCACATTTCTCTAGACTCTGAAGTTATTTTGGTTTTTCAATAATGAATAAAATTTCATTCAATAATAAGCTCACAGGGTTGGTGGTAAATTCTGGCTGAAAAGTTGTTGAATATATTCCTTTGCTATAAAAAAACTTTCTTAGACTAGCTGACAACTGTTCATATTCTTTGATATTTGAGCATTTCAGATGCAAACTAGCAACTAACTTGCTACCAACTAGTTGCCAAACGTGCATTTCATGAACATTTTTTAGACCTTGCACCTAGGAATTCGAAGTTTTATGTTTCTAAATTTTCATTTATACTCATTCACTTGTTTGTATTCATTTTAGTAGTTTTCAAATTCCTTAAACAAAAGTATAAAAGAATTCACAAAAAACGAAAAATTAGACAAGCTTCTATGCATTAATTAACTTATAATACTATACGAAGTATAATTTAGCCTAAATTGAAGTAAATTACAGCAAACACTTTTATTAATCATGCTCAAGTGGTCACCTGATTATTAGTTTTGTAGCATATCGCATATCGAAAAGCTTAGTAATTTCCAGTTACTAAAACAGCTTGGTGTAATTAATTATAATACTATATTCTAACTACTTAGTATAGAAAAGCCTTTGTTTTTTATATCAATTGAGAAGATTTGAATTTAATGAGGGGTTTTGTATCATGAATTTGATTGTTTCAAATAAGAAACCATGCTCACTTGGGAACATAGGTCCGTAGTCAGATGGCTCACTTTCAACTTGCCTGGCAATGCTTGTAATAAGACTTTAGATGATTGTCTGACTATAAAAGAAAGTCATGTTGCATAAAAATGGAAATGAGTTTAAAACTATTAACATTTAGTGGTTTGTTTTGAAAGACAAAAACTTTTGATACGAGGTTGTTAATATAACAAATTTGAAAAATATCGCTCAACTTACAGAGAGGAATAGTCGAACAAAGGATTATGACCACCATTAAAATGCTATATAATAGATCATACATTTAAATTTTTTCAAGAAAATAATTATTGAGTTTTCGGAATATTTCAAAAGGTATATCATTAAATATCCAGTAACCACCTTAGGATAGGGTCGATTCTTTCAATTCCATCAAATTTGGCGAACAAAGTGATCAATGCACTTACCACAACTATCAAAGAACCCAAGGCGTCTCCAAGCAGGTGCAATAGAATGCCTTGCAAATTCATCGAGTTGCCGGACTCTGCAAGGGTTTTAATTGAAATATTTCGTTTGAAGTTTTTAAAATAAAAAAAGGAAGAAGTGAAAATATTGATGTTTAATCAAAAATAAAATTTTAAATACTGTGTTTGGCTTCAGAAAAATCTAGAATTTCTTTATTGACCATATCAACTTCAATACCTGGTATGTTAGAAATATTTAGGAAAGGCGTACCTACGTATTTTTGACACGTAAAATACTTCGTTTTCGAAAAACTCCATCGCATAAATCCCGTTTTTCTTTTGTGTTATATACTTCCGGAGAACTACCCATTTCGTTATCATTATCATCATCCTCATCTTCATTTTTTGAATCTTCCCAAAAAATAACTAGTCCAATAAGGTTAATGACGAAACCCCCTATACCAACTCCAAGCAATAACCAAGCGTGTTTTATAGGCTCTGGATTAACCAATCGCTCTATGGAACCAGTGAAAATGCTCAAACAAATGGCGATCATAAAGACAGAATTCACAAGGGCCCCCATCACTTCGGCTCTCGCCCAACCATACATACTTTTTTTCCATGTTTTTTTTGATAGCTGGTTAATTTATGAAATTCATTGATTAAATAAATGTGTTTTGAAAAAATAAATTTATGGTAGATTGAAATACTTAGAAGATTTGCTTTTATTAATCTTACTATGAGGCAGGCCAGACCGATAATGACAGATATCAAATCACTCAACATGTTGTAAGCATCACTGATGAGAGCTATTGAGTTTGTTTCAAAACCAACTATCAGTTCACAAAGAAAATAAGCTGTTTGTATGATGATCATAAATATCATTTTACACTTTTGCTTTTTTTTTAAATTCATATTTTTACAACTTTAATTTTTTCAAAAGAATTGAAAAATCAATTATAAGGGATTTAAGTTTTATTCTAACAATCACTTTATGAATTAAATTTTTATTAAATTTAGACCATCAGTTATAACTGAGACAATTATATTTATAATGTAGACTATAAGTGGTTTTTAATTTCAGCATTATGTTGAAAACATCTTTAAAATAAGAATGAAGTTAAGTGAGCTCTTGAGAATTTCAAAACTTTTAATTTAAACCTGAAACAACCCATCGCTTTTTTTGCTTTGTATTTAAATCCTTTATTGACAAGATGGCGATAAAATTTTCAGCTTCTGAGCACCAAATGAATTTATCTGTTCTGCAAAATAAGGATCCTTTTATTAAGAATATTGAAGACTCGGCATCCCAAGTGGCCGCGTATTCTTTTAACTCTCTCACGAACGAATGGGTAAGTTAGGTTCTGTCATTATTGATATTTAATTTAATAAGAATTTTTTTTTCTTCAAAGGAAAAAACTAACATTGAAGGAACACTTTTTGTATATACAAGGTGAATTGAAGTTTGCTGATAACCTTTTATGTTATATAAATTCATTTGTTCATATTTAAAACCGGAGTTAATTGAATAACTTGTAAAGTAATTTTTTACTCATATACAACGTTTCAAATGAATTTTCTTTCCAACGTGTATAAGTTATTAAATTTTAAATTTTCTCCAAGAAGTTTCGAGCTTTTTACTTAATATTTCATCAGTTTATTGTTAAAAATTTAACTAGCCTTCAGATAATTTTTGAAATATTTTTTAAGTCAAACTTATCATGCTGAATAAAAATTTTTAATCACTTTTTAGGTCAGCTACTCCCACTCATGGTTTCACTATAATGAATAGACTTCACCCAACCGATTTAGTTGAACCCATCAATAAAAATCTGGAGTTTCAGCTACAAGATCCTTTTTTACTATATAGAAACTCAAAATGTGAGCCATGTCTTTCAAGCTTTTAATTTAAAATATTAATATGGAAATTTAAAACATACAAAAATTTCCACCTTCAGCATCAATAGTTGGAATATGGTTTTATGATCAAAATGAATGTGCAAAAATTGGAAATCTAATGAATAGGTATCTAGTAAAATATATTTATACCTTCTCAAATGTTTTTATGTTCATCATTTTAGTATTCCTTTCAATTCAAATTTCAAACTCATAGTTTAGTGAAAGTAGCAGAAAATGAAGCTTCAAAAAGCATAAAAATCCCAGAAAGTGATTCTGAGCAAGCCTCCAAGCCATCTGTTGACATTCTTCAAATGCTTTCAAAGGCTCAAGATGAATATGACAAGGTTATATGCATGAAACAACAGTATATGCATTACTAATGTGATTCATGTTGTCATGCTAGCATCAAAGCAGACATAGGGATGATGCACATGTTTATACTGCACCAAATAAAAATTTAATTTAATTTTTATTCACAGACCAAACATGAAGGAAGCAATAAAACTCTTCAAAAAGAAGCTATTTCTTTGAGTATGTTTTTGAATTATAAAATTCTTGTCTTTCTTGGCATTTTTTTTGAATAGTCAATATTTTTTCACATTTTTTTCAAATCAGAAGAATGAAGAATATGAATAAATTTACTTAATTAAAAAAACCATAATTATATTATATTCATTTTGTTATGCAAAGCAATAAAATTCATTCCATAACTGATTATTTATTCAAATTAGCACTCAGGCTTATAGGCTTACTAACAAAATTGATTTTTTGAAAACCTATTTATAGATGAGAAATCAAAATCAACAGAAGGTCAAAATCTCGCCACCACTCCTATTAGTTTAGATATTCTTTTCAAAAAGGCCCAGCAGCAAAACAATAGTCATTCAGTAGACCAGAAGTAAAAAATTTTTGTGTCTAAATTCAAATTTTATTTTTTCTTTATTAATAAATTATTAATCATTATTATTTTTATTAGGCATATCTATGGCAGTACAAACAGTGCATTTCATTTGCCTCCATCTATGCAACAGAAGCAACCTTCATCTAATGTTCATATAGAAAAAGAAAAACAAAATGAATTTCCAAATCACCAAAGTCCAAATACCACCCTCAAAAAAACCTTGAACATTGCTCCCATTATACATCCAACTACAAAAATTCTTACTCATTCCAATCTATCTCCTGCCATCAATTCTACCTCGAATAAAATTCAACCATTAGGACAAAAATCTCCTGCTTTTAATGCATCTGAATCTCCAGCAACCAATTTCCTGGTAAATGCTCTTTTTAGTCAACAAAAACAGCAAAAGCTTAAAAATTCTTCACCCATCTTCACTTCTGCCTCACCCAATGACATAATCAAAATTCTGCCCAAAATATCTCAAAATGGCATTATTCATAGCACTTCAACTCTGAACACATCACCACTCAGGGATGATGTTAAACCCTCACATTTACCACCTTTGGAGGTTTGTTGTGATTGAAATTTTGATTAGGCTATATTATAGATGCTTTTAGTAGACTATTATAATTGACTGTGAAAATTTTTCAGACAGAAAAGTCTACCCTACTCTCTCCCATGGCATTTCAAAATTCCAAAAATCTATTGAAAGGTAAGTTAATTCTCATTTTATAAAACTATTCTTAAATTACTAAATTTTCCAAGCAGCAAAGCCAAAAAAAATAACAGGTGAAGAGGAAAAATTCAATCCACTGAACAAAGAACAGTTAAAACAAGCCTTGATATCTTTGATCAAGGTAGGTGGAAATATTAAAATACCCCAATTACTAAAAACACAATTACCACACAGACTGACAATGACTTTTTGACAACCATACACAGAGCATATATTGAATCACTAAACCGAGAATTGAACAAAAAGTTTTGATGATAAATTTAATGAACTATCTATTTTTGATATTTCTCAATTTTTTGTCAATATAACAACAAATTTATTTTATACTTTTATTTCAAAAAGTATGCATTAATTGAAGCAATCTAGGCTTTGGCTTTAACTGGAGTCTTTGAATCTTTGCCGAGAAGATGAGCACCTTTCTTGTTATGTTTTTTAGCAAACCTCAAATTTCTCAAAAACTTTGGGTCAACCTGTAAGGGATTTATTATAGTCAGCAATGTTTTGGAAAGTGAAAATTTTCATATATAAATGTTAGATTTATGTGAAAGTTTGGTGAATTCAAACAACATATAATTCTGTTAATATAGCACTGCAATTTCCCCCTGAGCAAGCAACATGGAACATGATTGATCAGGTCTACTAAGGTGCTTCATCGAATTTTAATTAGACGTTTTTATAAACTAGTTGCAAGAACTAACTCCTTTAAGGGAGGGGTATCTTTGAGATTTTGGTTTTTTGATACCATTTCTGTGCTGCTTCTTACCTGTAAACAGTTTAATTCGCTCAAACTAGGAGGATTAAATCACATATAAACTTACTCACTTTGGTTGTGATTTGTGTGGTTCTTTGACTTCGCCATATTAACACTGTTCAAAAAAAAATTTTGAATTATGTTTTTTAAAAAATTTCTTTAACCGAAAAAACTTATTTTGCTTCAAAAAACAAAAGATGCAAAAAGATGAAAGAGACACCAACCGAGAATACCGAGAGAAAGAAAACAAAAGACGGAAATATATATTCGACTAATTTTAGTTCTTTGCTAGTTTCTTCAAAATATTATTAAGAAACTTGTAAAAACAACTTGTTTCAATTAATTTTTTTATTTTAACTATGATTATGTCAAATTTTTTGCAATTATTTTTTAGAAACGACTAATTAATTTTTCATCATGAATAAATATGAGCAAAAATAAAATGTTTGAGTTTAATAATTTTGAATGATCTACTAAAGTTTAATTATAAGATATTATTTATGTTTCTATTTTTTGAACTATTGATAAAAACATTAATAAGAGCATAAAACTAGACATAAATAAAGCTTTTTATCGAAACTTAAAACCTTTGCTTATCACTATTAATCATCAAAATTTATGCTGAATTTTAAACATTTTTGTCTATGTGTCAACAGGTATGAAAAATTGTTTAAAAATTTTAAAAGAATTTCTAGAATAAGTTGCAGACACATTTAAGAAAGAAATTATAAAATCATTCTTAAATTTTTCAATTTAAAATTCTTGAAGTTTTTTATTTCAGAACTGAATCATACTCAAAAAATATCTATTGCATTCAGCGAAATTTCGAACAAAAATTAAAAAAATGCTCTCACAAGTCAATTGTTTTTTTTGAGTTTTATATATCGATAAAAAAACGTTTATGTTTAATGAACTTTCAACGCTCATCTGAGATTTTGCCATTTTTATATTGCGTAAAAGTATATTGGGTCTGATATGTAATTATATGAAAGCTAATAAAGTAACAAGCTCGTCAAGATATTCTTACGAAGAAATTGTTCGAGAACTTTTGGAGCAATTGCTTAAAAGATAATCATAAAACGAAGATTAATTTTTCGGAAATTGTTGTTCTAGAAGATTCAAATAATAAAAATAATCTTCAAATTTAGCAATAGGTATATGAAGTTAGCATTAAATTTTATTATATCCTGGGAATTATCGCAGTAAGATTTTCATTTAAAACGTTATAATCTTTCAAAAAAAAAAAAAACACATTTTTAGTGTTCATAATTCGAATGAATTTCATAGTTAGAGAAGTGCTTATAGTGTATTTTAAGCCCTTTTTAAGTTTTTATGTTGGCTTTATACCCATAAGCACCCATACTCACTATGAGAAATCTAGAAGTGTTATAATATTTTCAAATTGTGTCAGGTCGTTTATATTTCCTTCATTCCATTTAAAAATCCATTAAGACAAACAGTTGATACCGTCGCCTGCGTCGAAACGAAGTAGGTTTAAACGACGAGAGTGTATGCATTTTTAGCAAACGTCGAATATGAGTTTTTAAAACCGAAGTTTCAGTTTTCAATACAGAATGTATAAATTATCGTGTTTTAAATTCAAAATGTAATAGGATATAAAAATAAACTTTTTTGCGATCTCAAATATATTCAAAAGACAAATGTTCCGTGAAGGTTCTCCCCTGAAGGCAAAAGCAAGCTATTTGTATGTATTTTTAATGTCGAAAAGTCGTTCTTTCAAACTGAATGATGTCATTTTGAAGAACAAAAATTTACATAAAATACATCGGAAAACTTTCTAAATATTGGATTCTGCATTTATTTAATTTCAAAAATCAATCGTTTCTTTTATTGCTTCTACCAAAATTTACAAATTTATTTTCTAAATATTTATAAATTTAAATCACGCATATCGTACAAATTAATGAATGTTTGATGAAAATGCCTTTAAAGCTAAAGAATAAAATAAAAATTGATAATTTGTTCAGAAAACACGACTTGTTTGTGACAGACTGTTATAAAATAAGTATTTATACTCTTCAAATGAATTCACAAAAACTCAACAATTATAAGGATCGAAACTCAATATAAAAAATTACTCTGACTTTAATGAGAAAAGTAAACACTTTGTAAAATTTAAAACGTTTTAAAATAATGTATACCAATCAAAAGTAATTTTTAAAATACGAACGCGAAATTCATCTAAGTTTCACGTCTGAATGACTGATCAAAACAAAGGGACTCTGAGCGCGCCACATTTTCAAAACATCAACCTTCACCATCGGTAAGACTCTTCACATAGTCCGCCATGAAAAGCTCGTTTTTTTTATTAATGGCCATGTATTCGAAGAAGGAAAAAATTCTTTATATAAAGAAAACTAACGTTTTTTGCTTTAGAAATGACTTAGCGGAATAATATGAACTAATTTTATAGTCTAAATTCAAATTACTTATGTAAAATAATGCATTATTGCATATAGTTGAGTGGTTCTCTTGCAATGAAGACTCGAAATAAGAAAAGTAATTTTTTAGGCGTAAAACTTTAAAAGCATGCAATAAAACGTCTCTGTACTTGCCTCATATACAACCTGTTTTAGTTAACTAAAGATCAAAAATTTATGTGGTTTTTCACTTCAGATTTATTTTATTCTTTTATACTTCTCATTTATCAAGTTCATTTGTAATTATCATGACCACATAATTAACTTTTGTTTATAGCATCCTTAACAGTTTACATCTTAAAATAAAATGCTATATAAAACGCTGAATTTTTAAAATTTAGAGCTCAACACGACAAAGTTGATTTCAACATCTGAATCAATTGAAAAACAGTGATAGAACTTTATCGATAATTTCTTATCGAATTTCAATTCTGGCGAAAACTTGAAACAGCTATAAAGAACGATGACGTCAAGATTTTGGTGTCATTTAAATTCCTGGATGGCTTGGTAGAGTGCTTGGTAAGAAGGATGTTCATAAATAAAGACGGGCTGCATGTATACAGAATGGAGTGAAGAGTATTGAGGAAGAGGACAAGCGATAAAGCTTGAATCATTCATCAGTAAATGGCTTGGTGCTTTTAATAATATAGTGTTTTCTGGCGCTTTTAAATCTGTTTTATCGATCGTATAGAAGAAAGGATGATACTGGGAAAAATAATTGGAAAAGTTAAATTCATGAGATGTTAGCTCGGATTGCACAGTTGAATATTGAAGAGTGGTAATCTCTTCAGGTAGAAGCTTCAACTTTTTTATAATTCTTCTGATTCTCTTACGTTTCTTCCATTTTTTAAACTTTTCTTTCTTTTTTTCCAATCGCATCTGTAACAAATACATTGATGGTAATATTTAGAAAGATTACATAAGCTCCCAAATCAATCATGACTTGAGCCAATAAAATTCAACTCATGCTACATGAAATTGTGAATTATTTCTAAACAAAAAAGTCTAAGAATCCGATGTAGTATGAAGAGAAGTTGACGAATGGTTTTCAAAGTGATATATTACTGACAATACTTCCCTGTTTTTGAGCTCATTTTGTGCGATCGTTCAAGAGCATGCAAGTATTCATTAGGTGGGTGATATATTGGTGGCGCAGATAATGTTATAGAAAGCCTCAATTATTAGAGATAGCCAATTAACCCTTCGCTGACTTACTCGCCATAAAATACTCTCCGCTTCATTTTACATATGAACAAATCTATAAGCTCCTCTGGAATAAATACAAGGTATTATATTGAAAGACGAGGCTTAATGATGTTAATGAAACTAATTAATATTCTTAGAGAATTTCTTAAAATCTTCATTCTAGAAGAAATTTTGAACTTTTATATCATTCAAAAGTATGCTGAATTGAAGATTTTTAAATATTTTAAATATAATCCCACTATTATTTGAGCAAAATCTTGAGTTTCATAACTAATTTTAAAACTTCTCAATGAGTCTAAAATCATATTTAACTTAATCAATTGAGTTTTATTTTTATATTTTTCAATTAACTATGAAAGAAAACTTAATTTAATTTGAAACTTTGATAAAAATTGCTTTGAAACTGAATGGGTTTTGTACAGTTTCATCTTCCGCAAGGAATTTTCATTAAATAAGTAGATTTATCTAGAATGCAAAGGGTGATTAAGAATCAACAAATAATTCAGAAAAATTAAAATATTTTCAAAACTTGGAAATATGTGAGAAGGTATATGAACGTACAAAATTTTCAACTCAATATAGTTTTTGAACCGGAATGTTTTAGATAAATTTTTAGATAAAATAAGGTTGTATTCATCGAAAATTTTAGCTTCTGTTTAAAAAAAATATTTTTTTTATTAAAATTTTTCAAACTTTTGAAAGCAATTCTAAAAAAAATCTTACACTATAATTTCAAAATTATGGAAATTAACTATCAGATTTAAAAAGTTGAGAAGGTATATTGAAAGGATATGATTATGAGAAGAAGAAAAAACGTGAAGAATTGGGGGCGTAGGTCGAAATAAATCAGCAAAACATGCTATACATGGCATGGAATGGATTATTGAGGTTCATAATAGAAGTGGTGTGATGGAAGGCGCTATTTATGGTGCATAAATATTGAATAGGTCTTGTCATTCATACATTACACTATGACCCGTTGTTAAAAAGCAAAGTATTTATCTTGTTGATAAGAGGCCGTTAAAACATGGAGAGAAGGCTGCGGTTATTTATGCGTTTGGTAAGGTGAGGATGGGATATCGATTGTGCTTTCATGTGGGTCTGTATGAACAAGCCGATGACACGAAGAAGGCAGAGGTTGAGGGGATAAATGTTGCAGATTTATTGGAATTCTAACGATGTATAAAATATATTCTCCTTTATGCAAAAAAAAATTTGAGTTACAGCCGGGATGGAATATTTTTTCACTGTAATAACACTTTTTTGTCTCTTTATCACAAGGCATGGTATTTTTTTAAAGTAGGTTACTTTGAAAAAAATTTTTTCAAACAATCAAACATTTTAGTCTTGTAAAGCTGCCAAGAAAGACCGTTGAATGGTTTTTTTCTGCATCTACTTCAATATACATCCTCTCAAATGCTCCACGCATCAATTCATTCCACTTTTTTTACTTCATTTCATGTTGTTGATTTAAACTTTTCAGTAAAAAAAAGTTTATGTTGAAATCAAAGGGCCGAAATAATGTACCAATGCTTACAATGCAACTTTTTCCAAAAGCAAAACCTTATTTGATGGTTAAAGTTTGTGGCGTGCGTGATAATGGAAAAAGGCATTATCTGCATTTTAATTATTAAAATTGGTGAATTTAATTTAAAAATTGAAATTATTTCTCTAAAGGTTTTTTTTCCAAAAGCAATAACCACTGTTTGAAGGCGAAAATTGTTATCCTGTATGTCATTAAGATGCTTCGAATGCTTCTCTCGCATGTTACCCTATCATTTAAGATTTTTTGGGTTCAAAAATTGTTGTTTTTTACGAAAAATATTGTTCTCTTAGGCTTGTAATTTAAGTGAAACGATTAACTGATGACATGCCGAGCTTCTTACACACTTATCCCCACTCAAAGTTGTGGATGATTTCAATAATGACAGGTATTTAGAGGAATGTTTCAAAGATGATGTATTTCTGAATTAAGTAATGACAAGATTCAATAAAATTCTTATGCCTACTAGAGCGAAAAATACCTTCAAGCGAATCTAATGAAAACGAACCTTGCTCCTATAAAAAAACTAGCAATTTTACATGAAAGATTCAGACGTTTCAAATACAAAATAAGACTCTATCGAGTAGAAAATGCTTGAAATGATAATTATTTCATTAAATAAAAGGTTACTATACTCACATAAAAAGATTATTTATTTAAAAATAAAGTCAATTTAACGCTTACTCTTTGAAGATACTCTAAAGTTGGTTGAGACGTTTACTCGATATTTTCCATTCCATTAGAAAATCATAAAAACATTGATAATTCAACTTTACGATTTTTAAAATGCCATATTACTTTAATAAAGTCAAATAATGAGTACTAAGCTAGTTTCAAATGCATAAAACGAATCTTTTTAAAGCAAATGTGAGCACGTTTAAAATGCTACTCGCCAGTGAGACAGCCTGGCCTAGGATGCTTTATAAGAAGTCTAATGTATGCACACTCGTGCACTAATCACATTTTAGCACTCAAGTTAATGTATTTTCATTGAACCCTGTTTATCATTTATGTTACAAAAGGGCAATCTCACCCTGAAAAGATTTCAGAAGCTGAATGCATTATCAAGAGGCCATTATTACTTAATTATCTCCATGAAAAAAACTCTTAGCAACTTTTAATGCAAATTTTTTAACGTTGAAAAATAATTCTTTTTGCAACGTTTATCAGATACACATTGAAATAGTGAACTCACCAGTTAAGGTTTGAGGTGAATCGTAGCTCAAAGGTTATGAATGCACTTCTATATAGATAATGGGTAGCCTTTGAAAAGACTACATACATTTAATACAAACTACGATTTAGTATACAAATTGCTAAATTATTTAAAACTTTTATCAATACTAATTATTTGATCATTAAAGTACAACAAAAATCTTTTTGACAAAGAAAATTTTTTATTGGAAACTATTTGCTTTGGAATGACTCCGCGTGGACTTAAATATATTTCGAAAGCGATACGTCTTGCACAGGCCAGTTTCTCACTCCCACATCTAACTTTTTTCAATACTTTTTTGGGGTTTTAACATAAAATTGAAATAAAACAAAATTTAATTTGTTTTAAAAATATGCTTTAAGAAGATCTATATTTTTTAAAAGTATTTTGTATCTTTTCAAATGTGAACATCCCATTGAAACTTATTTTTATCTAATATGATATTAGAAAATAACATTTTTTTCTAAATTTTGAAATAAATTAAACTATTTTTTTTATAAAATATTTTTTGAAGTCATATGAAAATCGACTTCAAAAATAGCTTTAACGTTTTGCAACTAGTGTAAAGTCAAATAGAAAATATGAATAGAGAATATTAGAAGCGGTTTGAGCATTCACTTCAAAAGCTGTAAAGAAGTACATAATCGTCTTTGATTCCAGAACCAATCTATCCTTTCCGGGTATTGTATAATATTTTTATCAATACAAAAGTGCCTTCATAGGTCTGAGTTCAGTGTATATAGTGTTATTAATCACCAAAGTTGACATTCAGATGTTGAGATGCAAGCAGGTGTATAAGCCATCCATCAATCATCCATTTCATTTTTGCTAAAAACCTTATTAGGAAAAGAAGATTAGGTTTTGAAAAATCTAAAAGTGAAGTTAATTAAATTTTTTGTCGTTTCTGAAACTAATTTGAGATAAAAGATCATTCCGACGCTAAACACAATATTTTGTTCGAAGTGATTGAAATAAATTTGTTTTTTTTGATGCAGAAGATTGCCTATAGATATTGTCTAGAAAAACATTTCTAAAATTTTTGGAGATATTATTTTTAAAAGCTATTCATTAAAACGCCCGAGCCATAACACATGCTTAGAGCAGTGAAAATGGCAAAATCAAAAGGGATTTTAAAATAGTCTTGACTAGTCAAGCGTTCCATCATATTTTGCTCTCTTATCTACTCATACACCCAAATGCCTCCGGTTAATTATAAATTTTACTTTTAATCGCTTTCAATTAATATTATCATTATTTGCATGAAAGAATTTTTATACCATGTATATCTTGAAATATTTTAAAGCAAAACGAAAAAAGTTGTATGGAAAGTTTTTAGGCTGTTTCAAACAATTTTCGAAAATACAATGTTTTTTAGTTTAAACTTTCTTTGAATAACTTCTAAGTTCTTCAACTTGAACAGTTTTAGAATAACAACGAGAAGTAGGCTGCAGTTGCAGTAGTGTTTGCAGGAAATAAATATTTGTTTTCGAAATATTTTGCATTCATATACAGGGTAGATTTGGAATATTTTCTAAAAAAACCTCATTATGCAATTATTTGGATAAGATTATAAATTAAAGCACTTCTTTTAGAGCAAACACTAAATCAAGGTCATAACGATGAACTCGCTCGGCCTCTACTGACAGCTGGATTTATAAGTGAATTGTCATACTGATAGAAGCATTAATGCATAAGTATATGCACACAAACACACGCACAAATGAATATGAACATAGGAAAAATGATATATCAAGCTTACTTTGATATGAGCAACGAAGCAAATCTAAAGAACTTCTAATGAAAAGTTGCGCTTTGTTATTTAGTTATTCAAACGCCAAGAGATTTGAAAGGATATAAATATAAGTTATGCATGATAAATTTTGATGTCCACTGTATTCAAATTTCTGATGTTTCAAAAGTTGCATGTTAAAAAATGAGTCGCATCATTACGTCTTCAATAGTTTTATTCTCCTTATTTAGCTTTGTTCATACAGATCAACATGATAGATGTCCTCACTTCATGGAAGAAGTTGAAAATGATAAAGATTCAATTAGACCCCCTCTCACTGCTCCTTTGCAGCTTCTAACAAAAACTCTTCAACGCACACCTACAGTCATCTTCACTTCAGAACAACCGCTTGAAGGTTTTTCAAAACAATTTTTAAAAATATATCAATTAATAAACGTCGTTAACACACAGTCGATGTTGCAATACTTGGAAAGAAAAAAATCAGCATTTTTAAAATGCAAGTTTTTCAAGTGTTACAAGACACTCCACTAGGCCAGTGGAATGTTATACATCCAGCTGACAAAATCCAAAGTGTAATATGTCAATCTTCGCAAGACACCATAGCATTCAACTCCACCAGATATTTCCTTGATCCGGATGAAGTGATCAGAGTTTTGTGGACCCCTCCTCACACGAACATCGCAAAAATTGAAGTTATGTAAGTTATTTTTGTATATAAAAAAAGGTAGCTGATAGACATTTTTAAAACTCCAAATAAAAAATACATTTTCATGTTAAAAATCGAAGTCTTTCAACAAGCGTTGTTACAGAAATATGTAAACTTGATAAGAAAAGTTTGAAATTTTCATATACAATTTTTTGGACTTACATAATTTATTTCGTTTATTGTCAATAAACCCTGCTGCTGCATAATTGAATTCAAAAAGCATAATGAAACATTAAAGATGTCAAAAAATATTTTTTTTTAAGTTGCCGTTTTGTCATAAGCAATTTAGTTTTTAGTTTACTTAAATTAAAAAATTGAATTTTCAGTTTAAGAGGTGTAAGTTGAAAGTGTTAGAAAGCTCTTGGAGCGTCACATTTAAATTCACTTTATAAAGTAAAAGAACGATTTTGTTGGACTTGAAACAGTAAAAGTTCAAATGCGGAAAAGGCGAGTAAATTCAAATGAAGAGAATACGGTGTTTAAAAATAATTAAAAGCAGATAAACTGCAATAGATCCAGAGTCAAAAATCCAATTAAAACATTTTAGCGCGCAAAGCCTTTCCATTTAGTGCGCGGTACATAGCGTCGAGAGTACTTTTAACTCACCTTCAAATTGACATAGTTCTAAAACGTCAATTAAGAAAGGTTCATTTAAAGTCCAAAAGTGAGTTTATTTTTTTATATTGTATTCAGACTTCATAATAACTGAAGCATTTTTTTTAGAATATCCTTACAAGATGAAGATGGCTCAACGTGGCTAAGATGGAATTCTTTTGAGTTGTTGAACTCTTTCAAAAAGATCGGGGAGTGATTTTTTAGAGAACACTCATGTTATACTTGTTCATTGGGTTCACAAAGCCTAGCGCATTTCAACACATGATTTAGTTATTTTATTTCAACCCCATGTATTTTGTTTCATTTTTTCGTATTTTCAAAAATTATTATTACATTTTACTTTAATAATCGACAAGCATATAACCTGGGTCAAAGGGAAACAATTAGAAGCTTTTATTAAATTGTAATAAACCACGCAAAACCTCATTAAATATATCAAACAAGATAATGAGGTTTGCCTGAGTGCAGGCAATCACCATTGTTCAGTTTATCGAGGACAAAGTTCGAATAGTTCTGAAACGACCTTTATAGATCCCATATAAAATATTTGTTTTTTTCCTTTGTGTTTATTATTGTACTTTGTGTGGTGTTATGCAATTTCTTTGAAACAATTGTATTTGATTGGAAATTCATTTCCATTATACAAATAATTTCACCTCATGGTTAACTGTTTATCTTTTTGATCTATAAGAGAATATAAAAATGTTTTAATAAATAAAAAAAATAAAATAATTGAGTCGAGTCAATCAAATCAAAATCAAAGTGAAGCTTATTAAATAAAGTGCGGTTTATTTTAACTTTCCAGACATATATCACATGGGGATAAGACCTATACAAAACTGACGCTGAATAGTAGTTGAACCGAAAATAAAAATGTAAGAGCGTTTAGAGTAGGTGAAAGCCAAATTATAGTAAAAGTGACACTAAAAGCTTGAATTCTGCGCTTATATTTGTAAAAATATATATTTAGACTTGAACTTTTCAATATTCTGAGAAAAAACTTTCGAGCCACAAACCCTCTAGGTACCAAAAAGCCTTTATTTCTCAATATATTTATCAATTCAGCAACGACTATCCTTTGGGCAGATAAATATTGATTAAAAATTCAAATTTATGAAAAGCTTGTAATTTACTCATCTGCTCCAAGCCTGTTTCTTAGGCCTGGTATGGTGAAGCTTTTGTGTTCTTTAAGAGCCTGGATAGCTCTTCTTTCCAAACAGATATACTTAATGGAATGTATGGCTACTTTTAATAATCTAAAAACTAAAAATTTGATCATAAAAATCATTGATTTTACCATTTTATCAATTTCAGTAAGATTATTGAGTGTGGGATCTGTTGGCAAAAAACCTTGAACCTTAATAAAGTCAGCTAGTTAAAAAAATATAAGGTCTTGCTTCTTACATAAATTTAGTTATATAACAAAAAAAAGTCAAACTAAAGCACAATTGTTGCAGTAATGTTGTTCAGGCACTTGCTCTTCATTTTGTATTAAAAAACATTCTGAATGTTGCCAGACATTACAGCCTTCACAAAAAATCATTAAACCATCATGTTGAACCAATTTTTTGAAGATTTAGTAGTTTAAATTAATAAAATCTTTGTTAAAATACAATAATTATAAATTTAGACTTCCTACCTCATTAACAATTGATAAGCAATTGATAGATTCATATAATTCAAGTTCGTTGTGTTCCATTTTTATTTTTCGGTTTTTACGTTGATCTTTACTCAACTAAATTAATCTTCTTGATATAATCAAGGTTAAAGAAAGCAGACGACCACAATCTGCGACCGTGTGAAAGATCCCAATATTATAAATGTGGAAAATTTATAGATATTTCCTGAGTTTTATTTTCGTTTAAAAAGTGGTTAATAAATTTTTTCAACTTAAAAAATGAGCATTTTTTAAAGAGAAATTGAAGAAAAATTAATTAAAAATGCAAAGCCTCGAATTTATAGATATTTAAACAAGCTTTAGACACAGAAAAGCTCAAAATACTAAATCAGGTAAATTTTTTTAAAACTATCTTTTTGCACAAATATATAAAATATGTTAAACTAGAGTAAAAACTTTAATTGTTTTTTCATCTCGAATTACTACTAAAATGTTGTCAAAATTTGTTTAAAACTGAAAACATAGAGAATTCTTTTTCACAGTTCAACAATACTGCCAAAGAAATTGGCATAAATGTAAAGGGCAGAACGAATGGAACATAGATGCTCGAATCAAAAAATATAGAGTAAAAGAATTTCAAACTTTCAATTATCTCATAAGTTACATAGCTCAACAAAATTCTAAGAAGAGCTGCATACGCCCTTAAAAATATATTCAAACTAATAAAAGCATACTTGCGAAGTTTTTTGATTAAAAATATTGTTAGAATACACTTGAATCGGTTTTTAATCAAGGTGAACCATCTTGGATAGACATAAACAAACGTTTCAGACACTTGGATGTGAAAAAGTTCAAAAAATTTATCAACATAACTTTCGTAAATAATATCACTCGACAGAATAGACTATGGGCTTCTTGGTCCTTACTGAGACTCAAACTGTGTGATCCAATTGTAAATACGAATCCCATGGCCGTTGAAAGAAAACCTTGTTGGTTACCTAAATGAAAAACACCCGTCATAGAGTAGAACTGATGTATTCAATAAACGACAGAGAGATTATGTTACACATGAACAGGGAGAGAGCTATCTTTATTATCTTTAACCAGTGCACTTTTGTTGGAAAGTTATAAGACGTTTGAAGGATGCAACGAAATTTATTCATGTTCCAATACTTGCTGTACTCTTAACTCATTGATATTAGATCGTGAATTTTAGTAATTTTACACAACTTTCATTGCTTTTAAAATTAAAATTGCAAACTTTTAGCTGCAAAGTTATGGAATATTTTAAAGACTTGATAATACAAAAGTATTTTAACATTTGTATTATCATTTAAGTATTTCAACATAAATATAATGTTGCATATAATTGTCATTAGTAAATTTACTTAATTTTATTCAAGTATTTAATGAAATTTTAATACTTTCAAAATACGTTTAAAAAAGTTGAATATATCAAATTTCTCAATACCTTTAGTTTCATTCATCAAAGTACACAACGTTACCCTACATATAAAAATTTATCGAAAAAGATTTTTAGTATTTAAAAGAAGCTAATATAAAAATAAATATTTTCTTGAGCGTGCTAGGTTACGTAAGGTAGATAAATTTTATTAGGTTAAACATTGTTAAAGGAATGTATTTTGAATTCCCGTCAAATTTTATTGCGTTTAAATTATTCAAAACAAAATTTAAATGAATAAAAAAAATTAAAAATGAACTTTAATATAAAAACAAGAATACTTAATTATTAAAATCGAATAAAAAATTAAAATAGACCATTATAAAAGATGAAGTCAACTTAACCAATATTAAATATTTAAATATGACTGTACATGAAATTAAATGAACACTTCGATAAAACGTCTTTTTATATACATTTTAAAAATAATTTGAAAGGTGTTTCAATTCGACCTGAATATAATAACTGAAATTTTGTTGGAAAAACCATTGGAGTTTGAATAGATAAATAAAAATAAAAATGATAATAATAACAATAAAAATAACGATAATTATAATAATGGCGGTAAAAATGACACTAATTAATTATATTAACAAAATAATGATTAAGTAATAAGGATTTCTTTACACACTATTGCAGTAATGTTTTATAAAAAGTTTGAAGTCAATGTAGCGTTTGAGCTAACAGTCAGAAGATCCTGAAAATCAATGCCAGTTGTATGGCTTCAAACTAAATCACATTGTTCAATGGCATATCCACACAAAAATAAGAACTTAAATCTTTAAATGCTATATAAAAATATTTATAAATTCATTTCGCATGATTTAGCTAAGAACATTAAACAATTGCTAAGACCATATATGAAAGTTAATATCTAAAATTCATACCGATGATTTTGATGTTGAGTTATACTTTATAAGGTATTTAAAATGAATTTAAGATGAATAAACATGATTTGAAGCTATAAGGTTCTAATAACTGAAATACAAAACAACGAAAACTGGGTGTAATTGCACTTTAAATAGATGAGTGCTTAAAAAGATGAGTACATTAGCAAACGCCATTCAAACAACTATAGACTGTATAGAGATATTATATATATATATAACAGCTTAAAAAACCATGGCAGACTGTTTTTAATATAACGCCTACAATCATAATTCTATAAAATATAATCCTAATCAAAAGACGATGATACATCGGTGAAATAAGTTAAAAACAGTAGCGGGTGCAAGAAATGGTTAAGCGCGTTAAGTTTGTCATTTTGAGGTTGACTTTTATGTAGGTATTATTACGTTGAAACGGTATGAAAACAAGATTTTGAGAGCAGTAAATATCAGTTGTTTTTCCTGAGTAGAATCATCCCTTTAAGCAACTACAAGCCATTAATAACATACATATTGTAATACATTACTTTAACTACGTGCTATAAAATATGAAAAAAATTAGCAAGAATATCAGGCAATATTCGGAACATGAGGAATAACACTGAAATTGAAATGTTTATCAAGGCTGGTGTGTTTTATTAGATGTTGCAAAATATAAAATAAAAGTTGTTTTTCTTCATTTTAAAATAAATTAAGCCTTATTTTTAGTTTTTTTATGATGAATAAGACATTTTTAAACATGACATGACCAATCAGCGTTTCTGACAAAGTTGCCTATTTTTTATATAAAATCTAAAATCTAACTACTAAAAAATATGATTTAATATAGGTAAAAAACGCAAGATGAGTTTTTGACATAATTCGAGAAAGTCAATCGTATAAGGGAAACTTTAATATTTTGATACTACTGATAAATATTTTTTGAAGATTTTATATATATTGCGCCATGATTCTATGTCATTTAAAAGTTGGATGAGACACGAGAAAATAGAACAAAAAAGTAGAAAATTTTTTCAAACATATGATTCCTCAATTGAAACACTTGTGATTTCTTTCAAAACCCTGACATAAACTTGCGAGTTCAAGAGAAAGTGACAGAAGATCTGTTGAGAGTCATGAAATATATTTGAGAAGATGACCCCCCGCGCACAGATGAGAAAAAAACCTGGAATATTAGAATTTCAACATTAATGCAAACTATCATCATAGGGTTTTTAGTCAATAAATATCTTTATTGAATGTCATCAATGAGAACTTATACTATAAATAGTCACAGTAACATTGATAACAAAGCTATATGAATTCATTTGAAATTCATGTTTAAAAAACAGAAAATTTGCCTTATCATTTTTTTCGCACAAAAACTTCAGTTTTTGGGCCTTTTTATGCATGAAAACTCCATCCATCTCGCCTCCATCCAAGTTGCGGATTTCTATGGCTTTTTGACCCCAACCCATCACTTGCTTATGACCGATATAAGCTGCAAAACAACGGAATATTCAGTTAAAAGTAGTATCAATAATCTAGGACGACTGCTGTCGACCCCAGTTAGTGGGACATGTACAGCAGTATAATCTAATGTGATAAGCTTAAAATATTTTAGCAATATATACAGCATTTCAAAGCTTTTTGACTGAAAAGCATAAAAAGATACAGACCGACAGAACTTGGGCATTCTCCCCATTGTAAATGTGCACTTTTTTCTTGTTTGCCATATGTATCCATGTATACTCCTTCATCTAGAGTTCAGTATTATAGAGTTTAATATGATAAATCAAACTAAATCATTTTAATAACTAGTTATAAGAACTGACTGTCGTAACAGAGAAGGAGAGAGGTGCCGCCAGTGTCAGGGATGATGATGATGGCGTGAGGTGTGATCACTTTGTCCAACTATGGAGTTCGAAGAGTGATAAGGTTTGTTAAATATTATCAGTTTTATAAATTTAAATTTTAGTTAGTTTAAAGATCGATAAAGATTTAAAATTAGATGCTATCGTGACTCTAAAGCAAGTAAATAAAAGTTTAAAACATCTTGGTCTTATCGTTATTATTATTACTCGTTTAACGTCTTTATGTCTCATCACATGAGGTAAAAATTCACAAAATTATCATATACCAACAGGATTCGCGAGGAAGAGATCGTAAACAACATTGGCATTGCCTTCCGCACCAAAGATCCCTTGAGCTCCGATGTCGATGCTGTGGAAACCATGAGCTGAACCGTAAATCACCTTCGAGAGAATTATATCGTTGTGAGGTTTTCTAAAAATAGCTAAAACAATAAGTTGGCACGAAAATTGAGAGAAAATTATACGTGGTATCTTGGGAGGTAAGAAAAATACATCGAAATTCCGATTAAAAGATTAATAATTTTTATCTAATAAACATAGGTACTTTCATACGGTCTCCTGTCTCAATGGTCAGATCCACAAGCAGAGGCTTGTGCGTCAAACTTGAGAATGACTGCAAAAAGTTCAATAAACTCAATTATTAAACAGCTTATAAAGAACACAGCTTGAGCTATGGCCAAAAAAACCGACAAGATAGTATTTTTATATATGTCATTCTTTAAAGACATCGTATGTTCTTTCGTAAACTTGAATTTTACCAGTAAACTTCAAATTATCTTATAGTTTTTCCGTTTAAATTCTCTACTTTTCTCTACAACTTTGCTAATGAATTATGACAAGGTTTTACTTGTTGAAAATTTTAGCTAAAAAAATTTTTTTCTACGTTTTCTTATAAAGCCTCATAATTTGAAGTTTACTGGTAAAATATATGTAATTCGACCATCAGTCGTCCTCATATCCTATCCGAGTAACTAGGTTTGACAACAGTCGGCCTAGATTACTTATAGCGTAATTTATCAAATAAGGTGGTCCTGGGCATGACGTTAAACTGGATCGAAGATAGTGTCTCTAAATTGAGACTGCTTTTCTGTTATAACCTGGATAACAGTAGACTCCAGTAGCAGGTATTGACAAACTGATATGGTAGTATTGTTTTCATTTGGTTTGGAAAATGATCCTTCTTTTTTATTGACAACGGCAAAGTAAACTACCCAAGTGTGGGAACGGCGGATCTTGAATTTGATAATTTCATGTTGGAAGTTAGCTCGGATTGACAGTCTATAAAACTTTGTCCCAAATAAAACGGCTTTTTTTTTTTTTTATTTCTTTTTTATAGTATCAATAATCTAGGCGACTGCTTTCAATCATAGTTAGTGCAACATGTACAGCAGTATAATCTAATTAGATTATTTAAGAAATATGAATTTATGAAACATTTTTTTACTGCCAGTCCAAGCTGCTTGGAATTATGGAATTCAAGATTTTGTAAATATAAATAGTAAAAAATGAAACGCGTTGAGAACTAGCCTTATAAAGCATAAACTTGGAGTAAGGTTTAGGGGCCCAGGCATAGATCTCCACACAATCACCCACTGCGACCACCAGGAAGCGAATCTTGTCGTACTTCACTGCAGTTTACACTCATAATTCAACAGAAAATCTTAAAGATTTCAATAATAATAATAATAATAATAATAATAATAATAATAATAATAATAATAACTATAAAAAGTAAAAGCCTTGAAAAATTATCTATATGGAAGAAATACTTGGTTTGATATCTTTCACCAAAA
This sequence comes from Pterobdella sp. o SKG-2022, assembly GCA_964035795.1. Taxonomy (NCBI): domain Eukaryota; kingdom Metazoa; phylum Annelida; class Clitellata; order Hirudinida; family Piscicolidae; genus Pterobdella; species Pterobdella occidentalis. The sequence goes on from OZ038322.1 coordinate 5,376,373, forward strand.
CGAACTTTATAGAAACAGTTATTTCATCATTACATGGTTATAATCAAACCTCAAAAATTTGATTTGAAAATGTTGAAGAGTGAAATGCAAGGATAATAATGTGTACTAACCTATTTTGAAACTGACACAAGAGTGTAGGTCTGATAGATTTGAGAAGCCAACTTTCTTATCCGACTTGGTAAGTTTTAAATGAATGAGACTTTGATAAAATTTATTTGTGAGTGAAATCGATACTTTTAAAAGAATTCATTGAAACTCACAGAGTCTGTTTTGAGGATTTTGTTTTTGAGCCATGACAGATTGTACATTCTTATTTTATCTTTTTTGCCTTTAAATTTATTAAAATATAAAAACTAAATACTTTAAAAACAATAAAATAATTTAATTAAAACCACAGCATCATAATTTAAAACCACTCAAACCATTTAATCAAACGACGGTTTCAAAAATGATCTCACCAGAGATGGTAACAAGAAGATTATATGTCTCAATCACTTCCAGCTGCACAAACCTCCTTCTCGTGATTAAGCTGTAAACTGTGGTAGTAACACATTATGATTTCATTGCTAAGAAAACAATTATTAAGTATTTATGAAGTTTTTTAAAAAGATTATAAGTCAACCTTCACCCTGGCCACTGCGGTCCAGAAACATGAGACCATTCTCTGTGCCTATGAGCAAGTTGACTCCTGGAGAGTAATGAATGGATACACTCAATTCAAAAAACACTCACTCAAGTAAAACTACGTGATGAATTTGATCAGCATCTCAACAAACAAAAATGCAATTACCCCACAACGCGGCGCAATGGATATCGGAATTGAACTTTTTCTTGTATTTCCGAATTTCAGGCATTTCCACCAAGTCATCCAGGGCTCCATCTCCGTTGCCTATGATGCTGCTGGCTGCCATGTTGTTGCTGCCCATGAGGGGGTTGCTCGGGACTATGTGCACATTCACCTGAGTGTGATGTTTTCTGCCTTGAAGATGCATCATTCACATCAGTTATTGTTGTTAAAGAAAGAGTATAAAATTTTAGTCTTAAAAAAATAAATACATCAAAAATTCTTTATGAAAAATTGAAAATAAAAAGTTATTCAAATGGTATAAAATATATTTTATGATTAGGAATAAATGAAATGATTTTCAACTGTGAGTTTATGAACCTTCGAATTCTTTCTAGAAGCTGGTTGAGATGGTGTTTGTGATAAGTCAGAGATGATGCTGTCATTGTTGCTGGTGTTGATGCTTGAGTTGTTGTTGTTCTTGTTGCCAAACCCGAAAAATGATCGACCTTGCTTTTTGACATCATTTTGCTGTAGAGGCATGGAAAAGTTAAATAAAAAAAATTTGAATTTCGAAAACATTAACAAAATTCCTGCATTTTTGTTAAAGTTGCTAACACTTTCATGGTCCGGATTAGCGCTGTCATTGTTTTCTAAGTTATTAACACCAGTACTATTATCATTTCCATTAGAATTATGATTGTTGCTGAGTAAATCTGGCAAGGTTGATTTGAGCTTGATGTCCCTCCCTTGGCTATCCTGACTCGAGCCCGACGAATTATTAGTGCTGTGGGAATTGTTCTCACTGATGATGTGTCTGTTCTTATTTTTGACTCTCTCCGGTGTTTTTTCTCTCACCTGAAGATGTAGTGTTGTGATAGTATTTATGAAGCGCTTGTAAAAAATTTCATGTAGCAAAAACACTGAGGATCAGTTGCTAAATGCTGGCCGAACACGGAATTGAACACGGTGACTTTAGATAATTAATGCAATGTTCTACCAGCTGAGCTAAGCAGGCCAATATAAATTTTTGATTAATATATACAAACATACTTTTTTAACGATCGGGTCTTCTATTTGAGACCTCGTTAGCGGTGTTTTCGATATTAAATGACCTGTTGATAAATTATTACTCCATATATTTACATGAAATTTCAATTTGTTAATGTGATCGAAGCATATCTCACTGTTGGCTGAAGCTATGGGAAGGGTCAGATCTTCGGTACCAGCTTTTTTTTGGGAATTTCTGAGAGGAAAAATCAATTCGAAATCACTAATTTCCTTTGTTATTGAAAAAAAGAATGATAATCAATTAATATACCATTATTAAACAACGAAACATTCATTTAGATGACATAGAATAAACAAACATGGCTTTAGAGTTGATCAAGAGGGTGCCATCAGAACAGTGCATGAGATCCTCATCGTCATCACCATCGTCAATATATATCTCTGCCACGTGTTGCAGTGGTGACTTGTTACTCTTTGGCGAACCTTTCGTATGGCCATTTTTGTATTTGTTTGGTTGCTCATTTACAATAACATTGCTGTATTCGTTAATGATCTGGTCTGGCTTGTTACCATCTTTGGATTGCAGCTGAGGTTTATTTACTTTATTATTGTTTTTGACATCTTCATCGTCGTCATCATCCTCATTAACAAAGTTATTATTATCGATTTTATTTTGCAGTTGATATCTCTGTGGGCTTATATGGTTTTGTTTGCGTGCATCACTCGAAGAAACCCTGGAACTCTCCTGGATCACGTCATTGGCGAGATTGCTCAACTGGGCAGCTAGCACATCCAGATCCTTGTTTAAACATGAATTTAAGTTGTTAATAACGAGCTTTTATACAACGATATTTCGACAGAATCACAACTCACGCCTGGAGAGAGTTCTTTGTCTGACTTGAAAGCACTCAGAACTGGTACAGATGACTTGCGTTTCGACACTTCTGTTAGAGTACACGTTTAATGTTTCAAATCATGATCATTCATTCACTATCTAATGTTATTTAATGTTATATCTAATACAGTAATAATAACTGAACAATTTAAAAGCAATGATGGATATGGTTGAAAGTTTCTTACGAATGAATTTTCCTTGCATTGACGGTGGCTTATATACAACTTCACCAGGGGGTGTGACTTGACGACTGGTTCTGAGCATTGGTTGGTTGGAGGATTGACCAATAGGAGTATTGAATTTTGGCGATGATTTACTCAAATCGGAATTATTTAACAGAGGTCGGTTTGGTTTTTGTCTGTAAATGTTGCTAGACTGTGGAGAGTTACTTGATTTCAGGTCTGATATGCTGTATTTGTTGCTCTCGTTGAGATTTTTATTGTATTCATTATTATTGTTATTATTGAACTTATTATTGTTATTGTTGTAGTATTTATTATTGTCGGATGGCTTGTACTTGTAGTTGTTATGGTTGTCGTAGTCACTGTGGTTAACTAAAGAAGTCTCTTGGTGAACTGCAATGGAAGAAATATTTTTGAAAGCAACATCAAAGTTGATAAGTTTATAATAAAATCGTAATACTTATAAAATTGTCATTGTAAAATTCAAATAAAATGCATGTTTTTGAAAAAGTTATCATCGAAATATTTTAATCAGATGTAAATCGTTTTAATCATTACTTTTTCTGGCTTCTTTAAGTGCAGGTTGATGAAAGTTGATGGAAGATCTAGCTTGTAATCCAAATTGATGAGAACTGTTACTGCTACCACTGCTATTGGTTAGGTTTTCATTGCTTCTTTGACTTATTATATCGTTATTAAAGGGCTTCTTTTTATTTCTCGAAATCACATCATTGCTATTATTGTTGATTCTCTTATTCAGAACATTATTGTTGTGAATGTTGACGTTGATGTTGCCACTATTGAGAATGTTGTTTGCTCTTCTGCCAAGCTCTCGAGCACTTCTCCTATACTCACCTCTCTCCAGCCGCTGTAGTTGAGGTATTTGATTCTGTTGCTGTTGTTGAAATTTTGATGGTTGTTGGTTGCTAAAGAGCTTTTTAATGTTGCCATTATCGAATGCCTTATTATTATGATTGTTATAACTGGCTTTTCCATTTTGACTTTTGTTGACGTTGCTGAATTGTGATTGGCGCAACTGCTGCATTTGAGGTTGTCTGAGAGGAGAAGGTTGTTGTTTGTGATTGTTGATTCTGTTGAAGTTGTTTGGTGGGGCAGGCTGAGCCCTGTGTGAAGGACCGAAATGGGATTTGCTTGAAGGAGAATTAACTTTGGAAAGTGGAGTGAGTTTAGATGCTGGAGTGAGTTTTGACTGGAAGGGAGAGTTAGATGCGGCTTTTCTTCCTTCTCCTTCTTGCAGTTGCAGAAAGTTTTTGCGCAACGTTGATTCACTGGGCACTTGTAGAGCTGATCTAGTTGAGGAATTAAAAGTAATTGAACTGAAAAAAATATTTGTTACACAATTTTACATTGTTAATTTAAAAAACTTTGGTTCGTGAGCAATTTAAAAGCACAAATCTCGAAGAAATGTGATCTAACTTTTCATCTTCATTCACTTCTTCCTCATTCTCACTGTTATCATGCTCGTACTCTGTTTCTACATCTTCGGCTGTTTGAAGTTCAGTTAGAAGGTAAACTTGATAAGATTTTGAAAATTAACTTTTTAAAAATAAAAAAGTTACATCTAAACCAATACACTACATTTTCATACTGAACTTGATAAAAATAAAAAGATAATTTTCCTAAGATTCTATATGACAAACTTACGTCTTTTACTCTTTCTGTGCTTATCTATGTGCTCCTTCATTTGTATGCGTACTTGTCTTTCTGTCGGCATGTCCCTGCAAGTATATCATTCGCATCAAAAATACCTTCATGGAAAACTCCTTTAAATTTAAAAACAAACTTCTAAGAAACAACAATACCTGAAAAACATAAAACCATAAGAGCCTACATTTGATTATGTAAACCGCATACATGCCGGTGCAATTTTTAAACATAACTTAACGGGTGCAGACCTCATGAAAGAATGTCTAAGTAGTTCTTCGGTGGAAGGTCGGTTACCTGGGTCCTTGTGCAGACAAGCCTCTATGAAAGATGTGAACTTGGCGCTCCTTTAATTATTCAGGTGTTGTTTTGACTGGATGGCTTTTGATGCGTTTTTGTGTGTGAGTGAGTGTGTGTTTATTTTATGAAATATTTAGAAACTCCTCATACTGAAACTGAGAAATCTCTATAAAAGATCATCACTCTCAATAATAATTTAAAAATCTTTTATTATCTCCAAGTATCAACTCAAACTACCCTCGTTCATCTTGATTCAAATATCTATGGTTTATTCTACATATATTTACACAATCACTAAATAATTCAACTTATGATGAATGATAACTTATGATATATTTTGTACCATCATCAGGTAACTAATTAGTTACCTGACGATGGTACAAAATATATCGAAAAGCTTCGTCAAATAAAAAATTCAAATAATTTCGTGTTTTTATGATTCACAATAAAAAGCGATATAAAAACTTCCGGTGCTAAAAAACATCTAAAATATTAAACTAAGTTCAAAAAGCATTTTATTCTCAGCCTCCACTGTAACCTACCATTTCTTGTGCTTGAGTCTGGGTGCCTGGTGGCGAGGGATAAGGAAGAGAGCTCTCATTGGGTGCAACTCACTCAAGGCTGATAATATTAAACAGTGTTTATATATATAGAAATGTGTTAACCATTTGATGAGATATGATAGGCTTTTAATAATGTTTAACACGCAAAATTATGAGACTCCTGGCTATTGTTCAACATAGAAATTTATTCATTGTGGGCAATTTTAAAAAAATGTTTAAATGAAGAAGATTTACGTTTCAATAAATACGAAACTTTTTCTTATCAAATTAACATTTTCAAGCTTCATATTTCAATTAAAACTATTAGTGTTCGTATATTTTATTATCTCACCATGTCTAGGGAAAATCATTATAAATAAACTTAATCGATAAGTTGATGCTATAAGTAATATTTACGTGGTTTTCCTTCAGCCATTTCTATCGATGTGATGCCCAATGACCACAAGTCACTCTGCAATAAAAAATATACGGAATTGATACATATAATGATTCGAAAGAATGGCCTAACGCACATCATAACAAATGCTATCAGATTATAATAACGTATCTATAAGGTCAATTGATAACAAGAAAACAATAAAAGATTTATAAGGCTGAATGGTAAGAGAATATTAAACGGATCTATGAAAACAAATGATAACAGAATTTAAGAAGTATCTACAAGGAAAATTATAACAGAATACAACGGATATAAAAAGAAAATTATAACAAGATACAACAATGATACACTACCTTGCAATCATAAGTCGCATGGGTGTTGTTCTCGCACCTTATCACTTCCGGAGCCATCCTAGCATTCATAAGGTATTATTATTATTATTGGTATATTTAAAATCAATTTTAATATGTTTAATATCACAAATTTTTTCGATTTATACTTCAGACAACCTCAATTAACTCATATAAAGCATTTTCAATGTAACCGATAGGAGCCATCTTTAATGTAACTATACCAAGCCATATTAGTACTTTTGAGATATACTTTATAATCATCAAATTGAATAACACGGTGCTTTGGAATATTATTAAACTGATAAATACAATTCGTAAAGGAGTGTTAAAAAACTAAAAGATAATTAAAGCTAATTGATTCTAATGAATATGATGCACTCAGGATTTACCACACATTTTCACTAATACCAAACCACTGAAAGTTATAATAGTATTACGTAAGATGGTTTAATCACCTAATAAACGATCAAAGTTGTTTGTGAATGGGGATTAAGGTCTAGTGCATCTATCATCCTTATACATCTTGAAGATTCCTTTAATCCGTTTGTGCCCATTGATCTCATATGAGATCACTCACGTCTAACAGTTTTACTAATTATTGGTTAATATTTATCCAAATCCAATTAATTTTTCTATTAACAAAAGTTATATCTTTATTTTTAAATTTATTTTTCTTGAATTTTTAATTTTAAGTTTGTGGTATTTCAGCTTAAAATTGTCCAAATTTCACTTTTATGGGTGTTTATCGAAAAACATTTAATTAAGGCATAATAATTTATTTTTATGTTGGAACAAAATGAAGTATTTTTAAGTTATCTTCAATTAATACTATGAAATTATAAAACTTGAGATACATGAAAAATTAACAGAATAAAAGGCATTAAAAGTTGCTGATCTCATATGAAATCAATGGGCACAAGTGCTAGCAAATGGGCGTTTTACACGAAATACATAATTAGTGGAATTTCAATTTTTAAAAAATGACTTTTACAAAAAATAATTAAAATAATCAAATAAATGAAAAAAAATAAATTTTTGTAAATATTAGTTTATATTTATAATTGAGGGATACCAAATTTCATTAAAATACTTCGTACATCACACACTCACAGTTTATTAAGAGCAAGTCAATTAGACTTTTTGGGCATTGTGCGGTTCTTCAAGCTATTGCTCTAACTTTAACTTGTATTGTGGTAAAAACTTATCAGCTCAACGGAAAGGCCTACAACTAGGATCATAAATTGTTCTGAATATGTTGGATGCGGTAGAAGAACTCCAATCGCACACTGAATTTTTTGAAAACTTTTTCACAAGTTATCAATTATTTATTCATCTAAAAAGTTTTGGTTTTTGAGCAACAGAGAATATAAAAAATAACAGTTTAAGAAAAGGCTCTTTGACCGACAAAAAAACAATGAATAAGCAAAAAGTGACACACAACTATAGTTTCGATACCAATGAAGAAATTTTAATTGTGAAGTGGGTAGATAATACTGTGGTAAACTTTGGAACAAATTATGATGCAGTTGAACTTATTCATGAAGTAACTTGTTGGAAAAATGAATTATAATCAAAGGTTTAGATTCACGGCTTAATGTATTTGAAACATTTAGCTCAAAAATGTGTGGAGTGGATAAGGACGATTGGTGGGCAAGCAAATATTCCACAACAATTGAGGCTAAAAATGGTATTGGCCAATATTTACAAGAATACTAGGTATGGCAGTAATAAACACTCAGATAATCTGTGATCGGTCAAACGAGAAAAGTGATACGCAAGCCCAAAACGGATTTGCTCACATTTAGAAGAACAATTAGCCGATTTACTTCAAAAACTCTGGATTTAGGCAACAGCAAATCAAAAGATACAACTGTTCAGGCCTCCACAAGCTCTTAATGGTGCCTGTTTCAAGCTTCAAAGACATATTAGAATAACAAGAAATGAACAAAAAAGATGTCAAAACAAGCCATGCACCGCTAGATCACGGACATTTTGAAAAAATCACAGTTACTTTGAGCGTAGCTTGGATATATTTATATCATAATGACAAATAAGAATGAAAATTTTTATTTTCAAAGAATTTCATGAGCTTTTCTGTAATAAATGTGAAATTTCGTTTTCTGTTATTTGAATATTAGAACAAATAGTGAAAAATCCAAAAATTTTTGAAAAAAAAATTTTTTTTTAACTTTTTAAAAAACTTTAATTACGTATAATTATATAATTTTGAATTATCTCAATATTTTGGTTTTAAAGTGAATTAAATTCTTCAAACTACTCTTTTTAATGATATGCGGTTAAAGCCCATTTGTTAACACTTGTGCCCATTGATCTCATATGAGATCACCCTGTATCTCGCTTATTTTTTGTCAAAATTGAAATCTGTTTTTTTCTGTGTTTTTATAAGGTTATTTTAAGGTAGGAACAAGTTTCAATAAAAATTACTGCCATTAGCATTTTGAGCACAAACGGCTTAATAACACCAACGGAGAAAGTATACGCGAACACTTGATCCAATAAAATTATTACAATGTATTTTTTTATTAGTTTTATTACTATTTATTATTGGTATTAGTATTCCTTTTTCATTGGTATTATTATTATTAATGCATTTCTATGGAGCATAGTTCGCAAACAAGGTAAGCTGCAGAGGCGCTTTAGAAGTCAACATGGTAAAGACTGGGAGATGCACAAGTGAGTTTGTAGAAGCTTGGAAGAGTAAAAAAGCAATTGAGTGAAAGGGAATTGCATAGATGTGTGAGAAGTTGAGCGTATAAACTAATGGTTGACATAAGGTTGGGTATCATTCATAAAAATATAACTTGGTTAGTGAACGACTATGATGAAAGTAGTTGGTATAAAACTATATATTATATTATTATTAGGTATAAGTGCTGTATAAACTTAACCAATAAGGGGTTCCGATGAAGGTGTTCCTCCTGCCAATGGTCCTGTCCAACTGGGCACTCACCCCGAAGTCCACTGTGGTAGATGGATTAATAGAGTTTTTATTTAAAAAATTACGGTTAATTGATATTTTAATTTAAGACAGATAACAGAGCAGAGTAACAGGGATGGTGAAATGAGTCTGCATGAATTAGAGCAGTGTTTATTTCTCTGCATATTTATGAATACGTTATTACTTTTTACACGCTCTCAAAGTAATAATAATAATAATAATAATATTATTATTATTATTAAGCAACTTTGAAAAAGATAGAAGGGCGCAGGAATAACCAACACATCTAGTAAGAAGTCGCAAAAAAACAAAAAAAAATATTTTAAATGACTCATAATGACGAGAATATTTATTGGATGGAAGGTTTGGAAAGGAAGCCGAGAAAGTTTTAAAAAAACGTCGAAAAAGTATGAATAACGGAGTGATTTGTTACAAGATAATAAATCAAAAGCATCACTGATTAAGTATTAGAGAGCATAAAAAAGGAAAGCTATCGATGTAATACTATCAAAATTTACGATTCAAACCTGCAAACTAAAAATGTCATTAAGTACAAAAATATTCACGAATAAAAGATTAATAGAGCTTATAAATGGGGTGCGAAAACGTTGTGGAGATAAACAGTGGAATAAAGAGAGATGAGCGTGGTATCAGTTTCAAGGTGAAACACCAAAGATTTTTACTATTTTTAAGAAACGAAGAATTATCATATCAGGGTATGTTTTATTACCCTTTATCTAAGCAATTTTTTTTGGATATTATCCAGGCTATGTTGATAATGGTAAATTTTCCATTAAATCAGTTATTTTATAATGGTTTTTATATTGAATAATTAAACTAATTAACATAAAAAATATGAATTGCCCAAGCCAACAATTATCAAGTCAATGAATTAAATCTTAAATGCACTAAAACACTAAAAACTGTATTGATAATATTTCAAATTTAATAGCTATTCAATAAACTAACCTAGTTTCACTTCAGCGTTTTCAGTCAGTAACACATTTTGCCCTTTTATATCCCTGTGGATCACCTGAAATCATTGAAAAATTTTCAATGCTTATTTATATTCAGGATCATAGCAATTTTCTCCACTGAGAAATATGAAACAAAGTATGCAACCTTATTACTATGTAGATGAGACAAGCCTCTCAAGATTTCCCTGCATATATAAGCAATCCAATCTTCTCTCAAGCTTGTGCCTACCAAGCATTATAACTTGTTGTTTGAAATCTACATTTAACACACAAATCTATTCAATACCTCAAAATTTTCCAAGTTATTGGTAAAAATAATAAAATCATATTTTGAATTATGTATTTCAAAACTTATACTTAGAAATTTTATTTTTTATTACATTTTTAAAAAATGTGTGTACCTTTAGTGGTCTTGATCAGTTCAGTGATGGAACCAGCACCACAGAACTCCATCACCAGCCATAACTGGTCTCCCTTGTTTGGAGGGCCTTATGAAAATAAATTTTTAAGAATATTGTTATTAATTCATTTGTAAGGTGCACAGTTTGCAAACTAGGTTTGCTGCACAGGATGTATTAGTGGACAAAAGTTAACAGATAATTATTAGTGTCAAAACAATTTTATTTTAAAATCTAGTTATTACATATTGTATATTTATTTTTAGTTGTTATATAATAATATAGTTGAGTTTTAGATATTTATTCACCTTTTTTGATGAAAACCCCGTAGTATGTGGCTATGTTTCGGTGATGTGAAAACTGGAAAGATAAAAATTCATTATATTTAATAGTCTTAATAACAATAGATGGATAATGAGGTTATGTCAAAACTATTAAATTAAAAATTAGTATCAAAGTAAACCTAGAAGGCTCGGATATGTTTGGAAACAAAAAAGTAATAACAAAATTAAAAAAGGCATGAAATTGAAGTGCAGATAATAAAGTGAAGTGTCATTAAGAAAGTAACATGGTATTAAATTTCTGAATGAATCTCAAAACCACATTATTCTCAGAAACTTTCAGTGCAGAATTCTAGACGTGTTAGGCATATAAGAGCATCGATTTATATACATGTTCAGATAAGCGAGAGTGAAGCATTTAGAAAATGTTAACTAATGTAATTCTTTTCGAAAAATACACTTTTAGCAGAATTGTATTTTGGCTTTTTGAGATATTTTAAGTAAACTAAACAAACGATTTTAAGCTTGCAAAAACAAAGTATAGATAACAGTTAATTATTTTTTCCAGACAAGATAATCCAAAGTAATTTGTATATCAAATCAATTATATTCAATACACCAATTTGTGGTTTCCTTTATTTTCATAACTTAAACTTTTTTTCATCAGATGTTGTACTGCATAATTTCATTGGAATCAGAAAGTGCTATACATGTCCAAACATTATTGGACTTTTGGCATTCTTAATTGAATTATTGAAATTTTAATATGAACCTAGCAAAAGATTACCTAAAAATTTCAACTAGGAGAAATCTTGCAATAAAAGCCTTTTTTTAATTGTTTAGAAAATTATCATTACTAATATAAGTTAAAATGAGTTATTTTAAATTAGGTTGATTTATATATACATAATATAAGTCATTTATAACTTAAATAATTTTAAAACTCTAGAACTATCGAATGTAATCAAATTCACACTTGTCAATCATAACTGACATTTATTACCACTACCATATATATGCAGCATTATAGCATACAAAAAAAATTATAAAACTAGAGAAATATTAAAATTTTGACCGCCGAAACAGTCTCCTATGCATCAGAAACTTAAACGCCTCTCAACACATTATAACTTAAGCTGTAAATTCTTATAAAAGTTTACATAGAATATGAAACTGATAAATAAAATTAGGTTGCTGGCAATGTTTGTACAAAAGTCAATCAGTTGAAAGGTGTGAAATAAAATGTGAACCAGCGTTATTTATTTTCTGGGCGTATTTTTTTAGTATAAATAAAACTATAGCGAATTTTTAAATAAGAGAAAAATGATGTTTTTTACGACGAGTTTTAAAGTTGAAAGTCATTTTGTTTCAAATATTTTCACACATTTTTTGGAAGGTATGCAAAAAATCCTCAAAAAAACGTTAGAATATAAAAATATTTTATATTTTTAACCGATCAAAGGTTTGTGAAACATACATCCAGTGAGCTATAAAGCAATTTTCTTATTAGTTTTAACCATAGCCTCTTGATGCTACATTTAAAACAACATTTTAAAACTACCATAAATCTTAATTTAATGCTAAAAGCCACTAAAAGTCTCTTCGTATAAAAGAAAATCTATTAATTACAAAATAACCTAAAAGAGAATAAAGCTATTGTAAGTTATGAAAAGGCTCAAGTTATGAGTCAATAAGTGTTATTACAAAATGTATTCGTTAATGAAGTAATTATGGTTCGAAGTGGTTGATGACAGTGAGTAAACAGATTTTGTGGTACCTAAGATTTATACTCTCAAATATTTATGAATTTTTCATAATAAACATCTTATTTTTGATGAGAAAAAAAGATTATATTTTTGATTTAGTAATAACTTTGGAAGATAGCTGATATGATGAAGTGAGAAAATTTACAAGGACACAGATGACAATACCAATGATGATTGTGATAAGAATCTATCAAAAATAACATACACTGCATATTCGACTATGGATTATTAAGAACTGCAAGTTATCATCAAGTCATTTTCAAGTACAAAACTCGTTTTAAAGGCATAACTTAAAGAACAAAATCAGATTAGCAGAAAACTTTATCAGGTTTATTTGAAATCTCACGTCTTAAATAATGCCGAAGATAACTATAATGAGATGAAAAACTTCATGAAAAAAAATAAAAATTCTGGATAACAATGAGATTTTCAAAAATAATTTACAGATAAACAGAATGTAATTTGAGAAGTTTGCATTATTATTTCTAAGTCTGACTGGTTTATAAGTATAAAAACTATAACACAGTAGAAAAACAACTAGATTGTATACACTTATATCTTGCTAACTGATAGACATATACAAAGCTTATAATGAACAGCTGTTGTAATCCACTCATTATTAGTTATTTGCTATCATCGCTATTATTTTTATACACAATATCTCTAATGTAATTATCATAATGAGATAAAAATTTAATGATCTTTATTAGTTCTCAACACCTTATCAAGAATAACAGTAAAATAGAAAACTATTTCATCAATAAACATCAAAAATAATATTTATAACAGTTTAATATGTTTATCAAAAACACCCATTCTTATTGTAGAAAAAGTACACGAAAACAAGAAGTCTCTAAAAGGAATGTTAAAGATAGTGACATATATAATGTCAAGTCTCGAATGTCACTCAAGAGTCTTATAGTGGAAACTGATACATCCATTTGGAACTGTGAAGACACGAGTTGAAAATCATACTGAACCAACATAAAATATGTGAAGAAAAGCTTACAATTTCCTATGTGAAGTGCTTTTTAACAGCAGTGTCTCAATTCAATATCTTGATATTGGTCTTAGCATTCTACCAAATGGCTTGAGGGAGAATTTTATGAATTTCTTGTTTTTTTGACTTGTATGATTCATGAAATAAAATAATATTTTTTGACAAGTTGACATTTATTTTAATTTTCAGCTTGAAACAATTTTGAAATGAATATTTGTCATGTGCTAGCCTGAAACTTCATATTGCAGTTTTTAATTTAAAGTGACAGATTCTAAAGTCTCTTTAACAATACTTGGACAAAACCATCAAAATTTTGTTAAAAAAATTTTTATTTTGATATAATTTAAACAAAAGTAGTATAAATTTTAAACAAGTTATATACAGAGCTGCAGAGTATAAGCAAGTTATAAACATATGCAGAGTTGTCTGTCATCCATCATATTTGCAGTGCAACTATTTTTAGTTGAAAAAATAAAATCATAATGAATGCCAAGAGTAGATATTACCATATTCACTTCCTTTTTGTGTTATTTGCCTGGAGCAAGCACAGCAAGAAAAAGTTGTAAAAAAAAAATATTTTAAAATTCGATAATACTGAAACCAAAATTTATACTCAATAAATTTAAAAATAAAGTCTCAGAATGATATAGGTTGGTTTTAAATTTGAAAATTTTCTCAAGATATGAAAGTTTATGAATAATTGACCTAGAAAAAGGCAATTAAACAGTGTATTTTGGTCCCTTAAAAACATAGGTTTTAAAGAAACTATTCCGAATGGAAGTCAAACCACTTGAGAAAAAAAAGAATAAAAATATATAAAATCTCCAAAACACATTGAGTTGATAAGTCATCATGGAACAAACATTACTGACATTAAGCAAACACTTTACAAACGCGGGAAGTGAAAACATAAGGCAAATAAGAGTAATTGCTTGACACCAAAGAGCCCCACAAAGGAAACTGAGAAGCATGAAACGAGTGATAACCCAGCCATGTCACCTGCAAACACCCTTTACCACCCACCATGCTGTGATCTGTACACATCCATCAACCTCCCTTCCTACTTTTAGCTGTATGCATTCATCTACCATTCATCCTACCGAGGTCAATTTTTCATCTATTCTGCTTATAAATGTACTATAGTAAAAACAAAAAAATTTCTCTCAAAACTCCACCAAGTATTATTAGAAATAGTGTATATATAATATCTCCCTCAAATATTAATAAGTAGTGCATATTATATCTTTACCAAATAAGAAAAATGTATATAATTCATTGTGGCGTGATACTTGTTGAATTCATGAGGATGTTATTGTAAGATTGTTGCTAGATTTCCTAACGTGCAATTATCTGTTTCAATAGGTACGCATTAAAGGATAGTAACATAATAGAACAATAAAAAGTATATATTAAATTTTAATAACGCATTTTTTAGATATTTACACATTCACCTGAACAAATCTTCCGGTGAGATATCTAAATAACTACGGTTTTAATAATACTATAGATGGGGTTATGAGAGTTCACAAGCATACTAGTATAGTATTGTAATACCGTGAACATAAAACAGGGTAAAGCATACATATAAAAGCATTTAATTGTTCGTCTCAGAGTTTTTACGTTTATAATGGTTTTGTGTGTCTAGCTACATTATATAACAGAAATATAGCACATCGTATGGTATTAATAGTATTTGCAATAATAAAGAAACTAGCGTATTATAATTATAAACATAACCTAATAACAACGATTTATTTAAGTGAGTTTAAAATTTTTAGTTGAACCAACTTATTGTAAAGAAATACTACTGTAAACAAAAGAATTATAAACAGTCTTTATGTTTCAGGTCAAAAGCACTTAAAACTATTCTCTAAGAAAACAACTTTATATTATTCTCAATATTTTTATGATTAGCACACAAGCTATTTCGGATAAAATCGCGTCATTTAAATAGAACTTTCAATTCACAGAATAGACATACGGCTAGAAAAAAGATTAAAAATGGAGATACAATTTGTAGATAGTGCATAAGGTCTTATAAGGATAGCGTCTTTTATGATTGATGGTGTCATATATTGTTCTTTATTCTTATTCCCTGTGTGTTTTTTATGAGTAGTACTCCAAAAGAATTATTTTATACCGCACGAAAATATGTTTATTCTATAGTGATAATTTTTCATAGAATACTGCTAAGTAGAATATCAAATTACTACATTAGATAAACCATCAGTTAAAAAAACATAAAATTTTATAAACTATGAAACAATTAATAGAGCACAACTAAACATATTTATGGTAAACCTATTTAACAGAAAAACAAACACATGACAAAAATTAGTAGCCAGTCAAAAATCAATAAGGATAGAAAAAGATGAATCATATCTCTTGTATATGCTCCACTCATTCATGATTGAGAAGCTCGCCAAGATTTTATTTAATTAAATAGATTATAAGCGTTTTCACTAGAATAAGCAGTATTGATGGGCTTCGATTTATTATGCTTAAAAAGTGACTAGATTGTCTTCGGTACAAAATTTAATGGCTTTTGAAATATTCATGAGACTAACAACAATATAATTAAAAATCTGCTCAAATGACGATTGTAGATCGTGTTTAAGTACAGAAAAAATGCAGTGTTTCTTCAAAGAGTTCAGTAACTCCTAAAAAAATTTCAGCTGTTTTTGAATTTTGAATGGATTTTAATTAAAATTTTAATTAATCATCGTGAATTCCATTTCAAAAGCGTCTTTACCCAGAGTTAATCACAAGTTTAAAAGATAAGGTGAATCAATAAACCATGGACGTCAACATTTATACCATCGAATCAATTCGAAACAATGAGGACTATTTTAATTTAAAACAACAAAACAGAAACAGGTAAGAAGGTAAATGTAGTGGGACATAAAATGACGCACAAAACACATTTGTTAACAATTAGGCACTTCAAAAGAACATCAGATGCAACGCTATAAATTGAAAAATCCATAATGAAACAGGTTTCAAGTATACAGTTATAATCTTCATATAGTTGAGCACGAGCATGAATTAGATGGAAAATTCTAGAATAAAATAACTTACAAATAAAGTGTTACAATTTTTTATTTGATTGCAAATCGGTGAATTTGAGAGAAAATTCTAGAATTTTTTCGTTTTAAGGATTGTGCGCTTGTAGGAATTTAGAAAAATGTTAGCAAAGTTTTTGAAATATTGAATTAGTCATACACAGAAGGAAATATGTGCTTACTTTTTTGAGAACATTTATCTCCAATTTCAGTTCCTTTTCTTCATCCTGTTTATAATTAAATAATAACATCTTTCTAAGAGTAAAAACCTGTCCAATGTGTTTTATTTATAAGAATTCAAAGCCATAACAATTTTTATAATTTTAAATGTGGTAGAACAAATATTAATTTCACATACAATTTCAAAAATATTTTCATTAATTTGAAAAGAAAAAATCATGTAAAAGTCAACAAGGATATTGAGTTTCAGACCGGCAAAGGTTGCATAGCTTAAAAGTTCTGTAAAACAAAAGAAATCCGCATGATTAATACGAGAACATCTGAAGAAATATTAAAAAAGGAAAAAATTGATAAAAAGCATTGGAAAGCAATACTTGTGAGTTATAGGTGCCTGGCATGGTTGTAAATCAAGATATAACTCGATTGTTTGGTTACGAATAGTGTTCTTCAAAGCGTGTGGAACAATGAAAAGGTTTATGCATTAACATAATTAAGATTATAATGAAAACTGTTCTATTATGCACTCCTAGAGACTTTATGATTTTCAAGGGTTGTTTGTTTTGCCACTCTCAAGGTTTGGCTCGTATGAATTCTATCCAATATTTATTTATTTTGCATAGGTTGTGCCAACCTAGACAAGATTCAAACAACTTGCTCGCTAAATCAACTCAAAATTAATTCATCATGGCAATGAAGATACCACTAAGATACCCTCAAAATCTTTATGTTTCCTAGGCATAAACGATGAAATTGATGAATGATTTATTCAAATTGAAACTCATTTACATAATAGGGTGAATTACAAACTGATAAAAAGATAAACTAATACTTAGGCCTCGGGCAACGATGCTTAGAATAATGAAACTTGGCTGTCCAATTTAATACACACTTTCTATTGAAACTTAACCTAGGAATTATAACTTTAAAATGTATTATTTTTGACACTTACAGTTTTTTGCTTCAAAGAAATTCAATTCAAAAGTTCAACACTAAAAACCGTTGAGAAAGCTAATATGTGGATCTGAGCAATAAATACGTATTAAAAAAGGTCAGAAAAGATTACAGCACCAAAAGATGATTCTCGGAGATAAAGCTGTGATGGCGCAGAGAGATTTTTTAAAAAGTTATTAATCAATTTTGATAAAATTCATCATGCCTGTATCCTAAAACTAAACACATTAATCTCCAAATGTGGTATTAATCATATTTATAGTTAATGTGAGATATATTGAATTAATTCCAACCAAAACCATTTCGAATTCCACTTTTTATGCAGATAATGTTTCATCACATACATTTTGAATGAGCTTAGGTGTAGAGAAAATATTTTTAAATATGAAAAAAGCCAAGAAATTGTCAAAATGCATTATGCACCCATGAGCAAAAATCAAAATAAAAGCTTATGAGAAAGTCCAGTTTTTAAAAATGTGAAGTTGAAAAATTTGAGAAATAATGCAGAGGCAGACGAGTTGGCTGGAAAGTTGAAAGCGCTGAGTGATGGTATTAAGATACATCTTAAATATTAATCATTTTCTTTGTTCACTTCATTCCAGCCACATTTTGAATTATATTATACATTGAAATTATTCGCAGTATCATTTCGACAATAAAAATTTCACTACTGAAAAAGTTTAAAAATGAGAAATGATGGATGCGGAAATACATTGAAAAATCTTGCTTTTGAAAAATTTGATCGAAGTTTGCGAAAGTAGAAATAGTTTTATAAAAGTTGGATTAAACGCAGTGTTTTCATGCACAAAACAGATGGTAGATAAAATGCTGTATATTAGTTTTTACTTTGTCATACAACATTATAAACTTCAGGATTAAAATAATTCGTCAGTTACAAGGACATATTCAGAAAACAATTTTAGCGAGTGATGATCAAACTAAGAGTCTTCGTTATTTTCATTAAGTAGTCGAATGTAGATTTACAAAGTAGTTTTAAAAGTTTTTTGATAAAATTTATTGAGAAATAAAACTTTTAGATTAAATTTTTTAAACCGAAAGTTTTTTATTCGATGAAGTTATTTACAATTCTCTATATCTACTTTTTAACCACAATTTTAAATTTTACGTGAGTTTTTTAATAGTAAAAGTCGATACCTCTGTGATTTTCATTACTTTGATGGCAGCTAACTGACCAGTTCTAGTAATGCGACCCTGTGGTGAGATTCAATAGTTTTATAATGCATTACAATCAATACTTAATTCCAATAGTGCGATCTCACAATAATCCCCAAATGGGATTTCTTTATGGATTTTCAAAGTTATTCGATTATAATTGTAAAATTTCAACAATGACAACGATTAGATTGCAAACAGCGGTGCTGAAAGACTCAAGGTTTTTTTGAGGTTCAAATTTGGTGGAAATGAATGAATTCTGAGGTAGAAACTAATAAAAGGCATAATAAGTTTGGTTTTAATGATTTGTAAGAAGCGTGAAAAATAATGACATGTGCTTAACGAAGATAAAATAAACATAAAAGTTGTTATTTTTTGGAAGATTTGTGCATTCCCAGTAAAAACTGTTAAATTGAATACGATGGCTAATGAAAATTATACGAACAACCTTGCAAAGGGTAAACAGGTAAAAAAGCAAAGCAATCAATAAGGTTACAATGCACACATCCTCAATAGTTTGAAAATCATGAAGAATGGTCGATACGGCTACTAATGCAGATTACAAAGTTTCTCTTTTAAATTAGTAGTTGTATGCTTTCAGGGGTTCATCCTAAGGCGTGTTTGTGTGCAACAAGAGCTGGGAAACATTTGAAAAAATTTTAATATTTTTATACTTGAGTGATCTTTTAAAAACTCGAAACATACTTCATCATAAATATTTTTAAAAAAATATTTTTAATGTATTTTCAATCATGAAAAAAGTAAATTTAAAATCATTTTAAAAAATCAAAAGTGTAAGAAGCGATAGAAGTGGTATGTGGGTCGAAACAGCAGAAATGTGCAGTTGATTCATAACTTGTGTACAGTTTGTACGACTTCAAAGTGGTGTTACTCTTTCAAACTTAAATTCATTATGCTAAAACATGGTTTGTTATATTGACGTATTGTATAATTACAGTTGATTTCATTACAGAATCGATGTTCGTATACAGTTACTTTTCTTTCTTGAAGTAATGCGTGTTAAATAAAGAAAGTGGGTTTATTGGTAACTTTGTAAACACTCAAATAAAGAGGCTTTACAGTGAGATGAAACAAAATGGAACGCCTTAACATAATCTAGGGTTGAAATTGAAATTTGTGAGTGTGGGCAACGGGCCTTGTTAAAGATAACAAAAGTCGGATAACTTTAATGAAATATATTCGTTTGAAAACTTTTTCTATATAACTTTATATTATATCGTTAATTTTACTTTTAAATAAAATTTTTTTCAAAGATTAAAATAAAAAAAGCTAAAATAATGCTTTTTAAAATAGGAATGTAGAATTCTTTTTTATTGTAAGCAGTAATCATGACCTAAGCAAAGCATGCCTTTGAACAAAGAAACATAAAATAACGAGGTGAATTAAAAGCGAGCTGAAAGAACTAACTACTATTTAAAAACATTTTAAACACTAATAAAAGTTCAAAATTTTTTCTTAAATTCCAAATAATTTCTATTTGTACTGAAATTACGCAATCTTTGTGCCTAATGTTCACAAAGACACAAAGAAGATTGGAAATGATTTTAGGTGAGAAATCATGAAAATGATGATCTCAGCAATTAGAGACCACGCAATGTGTCAAGCCGTGCAGTTAACCCAAGAATTGAATGAGAAGCTATTGAGGGTTCAAGACTGCTTGTGAAATATTGCTATACAATAACTTTAATAATAACACTTCGTTAAGCCACCAGAGCTGAAGTATTGTTAGGAAATCGAAGTCGGCATGCCCGGTATATGTGTAGCTATTAATTAAAAGAGGCAGTAGAAATAATGGGTCTAGTCTACAAGATATTTATAAGATTAATAATTATTTAAACTGTATTTTCTACATCAATCTTTCAAAAACATTGAAAAAAAATATTTTAAATGAACATTAGAAAAGTCTTTCGATCAAACTAAAAAGCGACTTTTATGTATCAATGGCAACAAATATTATGAATAAATTGTTTGTATAGAAGCAGTAGGCAACCTTGTAGACTTGACCATATGTTCCATTTCCAATGACTTCAATCAGGTCGAAAATGCCTGCTGGATCCTGTATGGAACATTTTAAAAAACTTAAATCTCAATTTTATATCTTTTATATAAGAGTAAATAATACAACGTAAGATCCTTTTTTTGGTTTTTTAGACTTTATTTAATGCTTAAACTCATTAGATGTATTAATCTCACATGCCATCTCTTTGAGCTGTCAGCTTTTGAGATGATAAATTTCTAAAAAACCTACCGAAATTCATTCCAAGTATTTCCAGGTTGATCAACCTCAATATAGTTTTAATACATTTATTAAGCTCACATCACACATTTAAATTGCTAATATAAAAATTTCAAAACATATGCCTAAGATAAAGAGGTAGCATGAAGACATTTTAAGTGATAAATCAAGTCACAACGATTATTGAAGGAACAAAGATGGCCCTCTACATACACACCTGCCTTATTTTTTAACATTAAAACCTCTTCCAAAAATAACCATTAATTAACGCTATTTTTATATACTTTCTTTGTGGTTATGAAATATATAATGTGCCATAAAACCTCAAACAATATTAAGTATAACAATTGTATCATTCAAAAGTTTAACGTGTTTCTCACTATCCTTTCGGTATGATCGGTGGTAAAACAGGCAGTAGTGAATAAGATTAAAATGAGAGATGAGGGTTAGAAGATTGAAACAAAGGCCTTTATTTGCATTTATTGAAAATAAGTTCCTGCAGGTGGTGAACAAACTACTCAAGAAGCAAGTTTATTCTTTACGTAGCACGTTTAAAGATTACATATTCATGGTATCAATACTATTATCAAAAAAAAAGATTTTTTTTAATATAAAGATCTTTAAACATTTTTTTTTTCAATATAGTTATAAAATAATTAGAATAAAATCATGCCTAGGCGTCAAAACCAGTGATGTAACGGCGTAATTAAAACTATAACTCTACTCCTTTATACCACCATAAAGTGCCATTCTTAAGCAACTGGTGCATATAAATATAACAATTATTATCCATTTATGATGCAATTTCGATATGCCATGAAGTTTTGATTCAAATTTCTATGGCGCAATCAAGATTTCCCAACCGGTGGTTCATAAAGTTTTTATGATTTCAGCAGTTTTAAATTCTCTCTAAATAATATAACAATGGTGAATTATTTGAATATCGAATATATTTTGTGATTTATATACTAAAATACTAATAAATAGGAAATAATGATAATGTACTAAGAAATACAATAGAATTTGGATACAAATGAAAACTTAACGATGTCACTAAGATGGCATTCAAGAAGTTAGTCAACATAGAGATAATGGCAGATTAATGAAGAATAAATAAGATAACTGGTACTTATAACTAAATCGCTCAGTTATCTTAATTTTCGGATTTTATATAATCATAATTGAGTTTTTTATACTTTTGTTTTTGTATGCAATACTAAATTAATATGCCAATTTTTTCTTGTAACGATACAGCGAAAATATATTAGTAACCGAGAAATCGAGAAGATAAAACTTATGATTATGATAATGGTGGTGAAAATATGAGATAAAAAGTAACTTGCAGACAGACTAATCAAACTAGGCCTGGCTATAGCTCTCTTTCCTATAACGATATTACTCATTTACCGCATTACTGTGTATTAATCTTTACTCCCATATTTATTCATTAATATGATCATGTTTTCAGAGAAAACTTAATTTTCACCTTAGTATATTGCCATATCAACAGAAACTTTTAATTTAATTTTACAAATGTTGAACATGATTGAAATGCATACGTTGAATGTTGAAAACAAATTGTTATATGAATTCATGAATGAATTACGTAAATACAGAAAAATCGGTAAAAAAAATTCGAATTTAGTCGAAAAACCATTAAATGAACAATAAGCAATTTCCACATATTTTGAATACAATTAAAACAGGGTATATATATCATCGGTTTTCACCACATCACTATCATCAAAAGCCCAAACAGACCCATAAATTTATCTGACACTGACCAGTAAGTAATACAGAAATTTTATAATCAACTTTGACTTATTTTTACTCATGACTCACAGGTCAATTGTATTTTTAATCAGGCCAATAAGCCTAAATTAGATTTTTCTGATTTACCAGCTCTAATGAAAGCAATTTGAGTTGATTTTTAATAAAAAGAAGAAAGATGGCATCCATAATTTTGTGAAAAAAAGTCTTTTGTTAAGATTTTTTTATCAAAAAATCAAATATACAGAACAATTCAAATCCTTGAGTTTATTATTAATAAATTGTATGCTAAGCTAGGGTAATCATAACACTTCAAACTGAAATGCAAGATAACATTACATAGAAGAAGGCTCGAAAATTTTAACGTTGTTAAACAACTAAATAGGAATGGATGATTAAAACTGAAATTGAGAGATAATAGGAAAAATAACTATAACAATGGTAGCTAATGCAACATCAATGCTTTTTATCCACATCACTAATCAAGCAAAAATTCAGGCTTTTAACTTCAATCTTTTGATTTTTTATTGAAATTTCATCTTAAATCACTGGAAAATACGTTAATAGAATTACCTTTGAGCTAATTAATTTTCTGTGCAATCTCATTTAAGTAATTGTGGATCTAAATTTAGTCTAAATAACTTGTGTCTGTACATTATCACATAAATTAAGCTTTAATTATTCAGAGATATACCTGTGAAAATATATGACTTTAATATGAAATTAAACTTTTATGCTCAAACATAATTAAGTTGCACTTATGCTAAGCAAAATATTTATAGAAATCATACTTCTCTAATCTAAAAAATTCACCATCAGAATACAAAATTTTATCTGTGATACAAATACCTGAAATATAATTTGAAATGAAGTTAAAGTAAATAAATAAATGAGAACAATTGACAAAAGACATTAACTTCTTGCAACAAAGAGTGGCCAATAGAAAAAGATAAACAATGGAAAGTAAGTGTATTATCAATCAATAATGATGAATTGAAAATAAGTTTACTAATTAATAAATGAATATATAACATCAAGCTTATATTCATCAAAACAACAGAAGTTTTATGGATAAGAGCTTTAACCAACAAAAGATGATTTTCAGCTTTTGATTTTTTTTATAAATCTGTTTGGATTAGATAACTGTTTTGAAAGGATGTTAATATTTGTTTTAAATTAAGTCTTGATGATAGCTTTATCTTTTTTCTAAATTATAATGGTTTGAAACCTGTCTGGAGGTTTTTTGAAGTTTTTCCCACTATAAATCAAATTTTGTTCTTTTTGACTAAACATTTGAAAGTTAATGTATGAAACTTGAAATGTTAGACACTCAAAAAAAAGTTTAAGATCAATTTGTATAGAATTAATTTGTCAAAAAATGAATTTTAAAAAAATGTAAATGTGTCATTAAATGAAACTTTTTCGGAAATTATTTGAAAATAGCAAAAAATAGTGAGACTTACTTTCAATTTAGAAAATTCTATTTCATCCAGGCTAGAACTCATTTTTCAAATATAAGAATTCTTAAATAATTTTATTTAAAATCTTTTTAATCCTTTGAAGAACATCAAAAAAATAAAATAAAAACTTAAAATATTAAAGTAAAGTAATATTATTATTTTAAAATTAAAAATTTTAAATTTCAAATTTGTAACGAACAATTAAACGCAGACTATTCTTTAACTGGTTTGACTGGCTTTTTAAATGACTCTAATATATATGTGCAGTATATATTTCCGTAAAGATCTATATGGATAATCTGTAGAGACATCTATGGCATATACACAAACATTTTTTTTTTAAATTAAAAATTCATTTTTTTAAAAATAACTATATATCATGAATTAAAATATTTTATTTGAATAAACAAGTTTTATTTCAGAGAAATATTAAAAAGTACCGAATCTTTTAATGAGAGTCTTTTTCCTTATAAACCATTTATATTTTGAAACCATTTTCATTTCTCTTCAATATTGAAAAAAAGAATGTTTAAATTATGATAGTTTATTAAAAGAATAATCAAATATAGATTTCAGAAATTTTAAAATGTCTAATGCTGAGTTAAATAGGAAGCTTTAATTTCGAAAAGACTTTTTACATATCATATAGTATCTAAAATACCATTTTTTGTTTTCTATGATCTTTTTTCATCTTAAACTTGTTTTACCTCCTATTTCAATGAAAACTCAAGTTCGAGTTCAAAAGTTCTATTATCAAACTTTTATACGTCTAAGACGATAAAAATAAACTAAATCTGACCTGCTTAAAAGAGATATTTTGAAAATTTAATGTTTATATTATTTTATAGCAGTCTAAATTATCATTTTTAACTCTACGTACATTTTTGCGTTACTCATGAGGGTGCACTCTCTCGACATGATCTGATTTAATTGGTTTTTACAATTGATATAAATTTGAAAAAAGTAATGAGTTTTTTCAGCAATTATTTTAGGTAAATTTTATAAATATATATATGAATGAATAAATAAATATATATATATAGATATGGTGGCAGCAGCTTGTCTTCAAGTATTGCCATTGCTTTGCAAACAGTTTCTGACTCGAAGGTGGCTTTTGCCATCAGTAAGTTCCCCATAAAATATTTGCCTTAGAATCCGTTCGTTGGGTAATCTTACTAAGTGTCCGCTCTATCTGAGCTGTTGTTTGGAAATTAGGACTTCGATGCTACCGATATTTGCCATCTCAAGTATTTCGGTGTCGTTGATGTCCATCTGCCATTTATGCCCAGAATCTTACGCAGACATTGTTGGTGAAAACTCTCAAGTTGTTTCAGGTGCCTGGTATATGTGGTCCAAGTTTCACTAGCATATATGACAGTTAGAAAACACGCATAATAAACTTTAATTCTGATGCGTTTAGAAATACCATGGCGACTCCAAAGACGCTTATGCCAGATGCCAAATGCGTGGCTGGCTTTGCTTATTGTTAAGCACACCTCATCATCAATGGAGTTACTGCAATTGAGAGTACTGCCAAGATATACAACTTTGGAACGACTGCCAGCTTTTTTCCGTAGACATAGATTGATGGCTCGAAATATGTTTTTCCAGGAGTTAGTTGGTACATCAAAACAGTTTTCTTCAAACTGATAGTCAACCCCAACGCAGTGCACGCAGCTTCAAAAGAATCTATCAGATGCTGCATTTCATCTCGGTGTGAGTCAACAAGTCAGTAGTCCGCGTAAAGCAATTCACGTATCACTCTCATCATTGTTTTGGTGCTGGCAGTGAAACGTTTGATATTAAAAAGCTTACCAGTGGTTCAATATTAAATGTAAACCTTTTCGCTACTGTTCTTTAAAGCTAATAGAAACACCATAGAAAAATGAAGCGCAAGTAGTGTTGGAGCTAGAGTATCTTCTTACTTGACACCGTTTCCTACAGGGAAAGGTTCTGCAAGTTTGCCTCCGATATTCAGCATAATTTTCATGTGGTGGCGGAAAAGTTTTAAAATAGAAATCAACATCTCTGGACAGCCTAACTTCCCAAGAATCAACGAAAGAGCTTCACGGTTTACTGTGTCAAAGGCCTTAGTGAGGTCAATGAACACTTGAAAAAGATCTTTGCACTGTTCTTGACACTTTTCTTGCAGTTTTCTGATTGTAAATATCATATAAACTGTTTCTCGACCATTTCTAAACCCACACTGGGATTCTGGCAACATTATAGGCAATGTGAAGACTAATTCTTCTGAAAATAATGCGACTAAAAATTATACCCAAAACTGATAAAAGTAAGACTCTTCGGTAGTTACTGAAATCGTTTTCAGAAATTTTATAAAGCACAACTAACAAGGAGTTTCTCCAATTCTCAGGAATAGTTTTAGTTTGCCATGCTGTTTGTAATAGAGTAGTTAGACGCCTCATCAACACTGGACCAGTGCAATAAACGAATTCTGCGAGAAGGCCGTTCATACTAGGGCACTTAACGGAGT
>OZ038322.1:6089202-6104756 GCA_964035795.1 Pterobdella sp. o SKG-2022
GATTAATTGATGGATTGATTAAGCACAAATCCAAATGGTAATATATTGAGCACCATTCTAATGATCTTCAATGGACAGTTGTGCCAACATGTATGGAGTACAAGGAGGAGGAGTTGAAGTTGTATGTTGGTCTCACTAATGGCATTATCATGGTTAAAGTTTCAAAAATGTATTGTTTTATCATATGATAAGGTAGCTTAAATAATATATTCAAAGTAAATACTAAATCCTTACAAAAATCTTCAACCAGTTTTTAAAATAAAATTTATTATTGGATATTTTTTTTATTTATAAATAAAAAAATTTTTTAAGGAGTTTTCTCTCACTGATGACTATAATCTGCTTGAGCACCTCAATAGTTATACAGGTTTTATACTTCATAGCTACCCTATCCTATTGTCGTTTATAATTGTATTCTCATTTTTTCCACATGTCTTTTCTATCATACTTTAAATGAAATAATAATTATCCTTCATTTTTTCCTGCAGGACATTCACACAAAGTCACAGGAATCATGACATGCTCTAACTTTCTTCTCAGTTCGTCTGAAGATAGGTGCTTCAGTTCAAACCAATTATAAAGCATTAAAAAATTGTTTCCAACCTTGTTTAGTAAAAATTTTGCATAAAAAGCAAAAATCTCTTTAAGAAAAACTGTTGAACTTTTTCATTAAAATCACCATCGTTTAACTTTCATGATTCTTGGTGAAGGCAAGGAAACCCTTCTATTTTCATCATCAGTTGTTAAACCCTGGTTTTTAGCTGAAGTACAATAGCCTGAATCTAAAAGTAAGGACAAAAAACACAGTATTTATTAAATGACACGAAGCTTTTCGTAAAACTAGCTTACAATATCAATTGATAATATTATCACTTGATAACGTAAGCTAGCCTTACAAAAAGCTTCGTGTCATTTAATAAATACTTTGTGTTTGTTGTCCTTACTTTCGGTTCTTAGATGTTTTCTCTGATAAGAAAGCTTTTTAGAAACCTTTCATAAAATGGTTCATGAAGAATCTACTTGCTATTATTTAAGTTAGCTATTTAGTGAATTCTCTGGAGCTTACTTAAAGATATGGAAAGGTTCAGAGTTTTATCTCAAAAGGGTAGCATTATATACCAGATAAAAAGTTTGAACGCTAGAGCTCTGGACTGACGCATTTCACCTTCATATGCAGGATATACAACTTATGGTGGTCCTCATAACCATTAGTCTTACTTTTCTCGCTTTTTTGGACTTAAACGCAGAAAATATTTTAATAAATGAATTTATGAAATTTTATAAACATTTGTTGAACGGGTTTTGATGCTTAACCGTACAAATATAACACTCAATTCTGCATTCAATCGTTTTGTTTGTTGTTAATGTTTCTTTTGAAAATAACTCAGTCACTCAAATTTCTCAATTCATGCATGCTTTACTAGTTTTATAATCATTCACAGATGTTTGGTATGTCACAGCCTGTCCAATAGAAAAGTGTTGACGTCATACCAGCATTCCATTCCTCTCACGTGTCTTGGGTATGTTTAAATACTTTTATTTATGAAAAAATCAATTTCCAAAGCTTTCAGTTGTTGGTTATTATTATAGGTAATATTATAATTACTCGTTAAAAATGACAATAATATTTTTTATTTTTGTTCAGCATATTTCATCACTAAGTAGCCATAAAGCTAGCAACTTTAAATAATCTAACTATGAAATTTTATTTCTTATGAATCCATATAAGGCTACTCAAGAGAAAGAATCATAATTTACTTGTTTATAATTACATAGACTCAATCTGGCTGTCTTTTTCTAGAATTAATTCTTTATAGTATGGGAAACAGTGTATTTATTCAACTACATGCACTAAGCCTTTCGTAAGAGAATCTTACATTATCAATATTACTTCAATAAGATAATATTATAATATTGATATTATTAACTTTAAAGATACGATGGAAAAAACTCACAAGTCATAACAGGAGACTCGAAAGGTCTGTGGATTCATATAACATTGATATTATGAATGGATTTTTTCGGTATTTATTCTCACATTTCATGGGGTTAGACGCGATAACATATTGTGGAACAGGTTCTGAATGATTCTTATAATATTGGTATTATAAAAATTTCACCACATATTTTCTAAAAATTTAAATCAAAAAATAAAGATTGTATACTCCAATTGATAATGTGAGTTCCACTTACGAAAAGTTTAGTGAATTAGAGAAACACAATAAAATTTTAAATTTTCCATTGTCACAAATTTTCTATAACATCATCAGGTAACTAAGCAATCAGGAAATCATAAATGTCTGATCACACAATGAAAAAATTATTATTTCATTGTGTTTTTTCAATTTAAGTTTTGGAAGCTAATTATTTACAACGAAAAGCTTTGTATTATTCAGTTAAAAGTTTTGATCCTGTTTTCTTTCGTTTTAGACTGATTTAGTTACTTATTCTCTAACGTTGTAGCAACTTTCATTTCATGACCAGAAATTAGAATCTCCACTATATTTAATGGTTAATCACAAAGATTGTTAATGTACACAGGTAACATTCTGGTCTGCCGTATCAACACAGCATCCATGACTCTCACTCACAACACCAAGCATCACCAAGGTAGTTTGTTATTTAAAAAAGCAATGGTATTAAATTTTCGTTGGATGCTGAATATGTAATGATGAGGGTGTTTAGAAAGATATACGAGAGGTTTTGCAAATTGTTAACTTGTAGGACTGTAGCGTTTTTATGCCTTTTAAAAAAGTAGTGAAAGAATATGTGGAAATCCACATTTCAGTTTTTTTTAGTTGAAAACTTCTAAATGGCTTGAAATTATTGAAATGTTGTTTATGTCAACCTTTTCTTAATATTAACTTATTTAATTTAATTAGATTATAGGATATGGAATCCTATGGCCTAGAAAATGCGGACCTACTCAATAGAGCTTAGTGGCGGAAGTATATTAGCCGACTGCTGTAAGCCCCAGCTACTGAGACGCCTACAGCAGTATAATCTAATATGAATAATAATAATATTATATATAGATTATACTGTAGTACATGTCCCAGTATCTAGGGTTGACAGCAATCCGCCTAGGTAATTGATACTTCTGTAGCGTAATTTATAAAATAAGCCATTTATTTTGGGAAAATTGGCTGCCAGCCAGAATTAATTTCCAACTTGAAATTTTACAATTCAAGATTCACGCTCTCACACTTGGGCAGTTTGCCTTGTTCTTGTCAAAAAAATGATCATCCGCCAAGCCAAATGACAATCAGAATATCAGTTTGTCGATACCTGCTACCGGAGTCTACTGTTATCCAGTTATAACAGAAACGCAACCTTGAATTGAAGGCTCCAAGCTTGGTGCAATTTAACGTGGTGCCCAGGACCATTATATTTGAAAGTGTTTCCATAATCTTTTTCCAGACAGAAAGTCATTTATTTTTTATTGGTTTTTTTTTCAAACTATTCAGAAAATTTTCAGCAAGTGTCCAAGAAAATGAAGCTGACAACGAACTAAGAAAATTTTGTTTATTTGTGGAGGAGACCACTAAAGAATACGTAACTTTACTTACTTATTTACTTAGGGCGGCATACTATTATTTCGAGAAATAGTAGCCGCCACGACGCCAACCCAAAGACTCCTGTCTCTCATTGCTCCAGCCAGATCTTCCTTTTCCATGCCACACTCTCTAGCCAGTCTGTCAACAAATTTCATTTTCGGCCTTCCTCTACTGACACTACCGTGGCTTGGTTCCCAGAGTACTAGATCTGCAACGACTTCATCGCTCCTTTTGAGGCAGTGTCCAGCAAACTTCAAACGTCTCTGTCCGATCACGTCGGAGATTTTTGGCAGTCCCGAGTAAAGCACTGTATTGGAGACATGTTCTTTCCAGTTAATTCCTAAGGTCGCTCGAAGCAGTCTCTTATAACATCCGTCCAATTTTTTCTCGAAGCCATTTGTTAAGGTCCAAGTTTTGCACCCGTATAGCAGGGTTGCTTCCACAGTCGCCTTGAAAACTCTTACCTTAAAGTGCCGTTGTAAACTTGAGTTCCATATGCGTGAAAAATTGTTTGACGCTTTTCACGCTAAAGCCTTTTTGATGCCCACGTCTTTTTCCGTTGAACCTATCCAGGATCCCAGATACGTATAATTATCAACGCATTCGATGTTATTGCCCTCCGCTGTAGTGATTTTTAGTACTTCTTTTTGATTGAGTGATAGAAATTTGGTTTTTTTTCCGTTAATGTGAAGGCCAACTTTCTTTGCTACTTTTTCTTATTCATTGAAAAATTTCTGGGCTTGGTTTTCCTCATTTGACATGAGAACGATATCATCCGCAAAGTCGCAATCAGTTACTACAGATGGCCTAATTCTTCTAATCTGCCTTTATACAAAAGTGAACCCAAATTTCTCATCATTATTGGTAATAGCTCTCTTTCACACATAGTCCAAAACAATCACAAACAAATATGGTGCTACCGTATCACCTTGCAGAACACAAGCTTGAATACCGAAGCTTCTCGTTTCGCCGTCCGGTGATAGAACTTTAGCTTGAGTGTTTCTATACATGTTTCTGATTGCAGTCGCAAGAATATAAAGAATTCCATATGCCTGTAATATTTTAAACATATTGCCTCTGTGAACTGTGTCAAATGCTTTCTTGAAGTCAATAAAAGTGAAAAGGGTGGGTAGATTTTTCTTTTTCACACCTTCCAAGAGTAGTCTTATAGCAAGAATATGACCTTCTTTAGATCTATTATTGCGAAATCCGTTTTAATTAATGCGTAACTTGTGATCGATTCCGGATTTTATTCGATTCAGAATCATCCTATTATACGCTTTAGTCAGAACCGAACTTAAGCTTATGCCACGATAGCTGCTAGCAGATCTCAGATCTCCACTTTTGGTATGAGAATAATATTCAGCATTGACATGGTATCACTTTTTGAATTAGCGCAGTGTTGCAGATATCCATTATTATGCCATCAAATTTGCAATGCTTAAGTATTTCGGGCTTAATCCCATCTTCACCGCAGGCCTTTGAACTAACTAGAGTATATTTCACCTTTTCGTACTCATCCATACTGAACGCATCATCTCGACACCGTTAAGTATTGGAGCAATTTCTTTCGACTCATCTTTAATAGTGGCTTCGCTTCCAAGCAAATTTTTAAAACGTTGAAACCAGTTTGCGATTCTTTTTTTAGCTGTTGCCCCATTTATTTGACCCTTCCTGCTAGTAATCCTTCCAGCAATTTTATTAATCAGTTTCCAACTTTCACAATGTTTGCCGATCATATTTGACTATTCTATTACCTTTATATTTATAGACAGATCTTCTTCATTCACAATATGATATGCCTTTTCAAGTTCCCTCTTAGCCTGCTCGTAACCTAATCGATTATATTCATTAGTAATTACACAATACAAGTTGAATGCTGCCTTTGTCTCTTGCCTAGCATTAACTAAACGTTGGTCACAAGAGGCTCGATTGGACGTTTTTCTTGCAGCAGTAGGTAACATTTTTTAAGCGGCATAATTATTTTATTCAATAAACTTTTGATACTTTCCGGTGTCGAATCCATCTAACTCTTGTAGAAGATCAAACTTATTTCTAACTTCTACTGAATAGACTTGCTCCAATGTAGGGTTATTTTTGAACGTTTCCCAATTGTATTCATTGTTCTTCAACTTCTCTAGGTTTTTTCTGAGACTTATTCTAATTTCAGTAGTAACAATACGATGGTCAGACCCAGTACTTGAGAAGCTGTTACACTATTTCTCCATTTCTTGCTAACAAAAATGAAGTCAATCTGGTTTTTTGCATCTCCCGGTCCTAGAAAAGTCCATTGTTTCCGGTTCTCTTGCGATACCTTGTGTTATTTATCTCTAAATGCTTTTTCATGGCCAGATCTAAAAGCATTTTACTATTTCTATTGGTCTTCTTATGATAACTATACTGAACATCTTTTCTTCCTACCTGCGCATTAAAATCTCCTGTGATGGTTAACACATCATGCACCGGGACGGACTCAATAGCCCTCTTCAAAGTGCTCTTAAGAAACTTCCTCGACTGACATGTTTGTCGGATAATACGTTACAATAAGTGTCGTAGCGGGATTGCCAAGTTTATTAGGATTATACGCTCATTGTACATGATTACACTATATAGTGCTTTTTTCGATTTTGAGTTTAAGAGAATTTCAACTTCTCCAGTAGCAGCTCCACTGTCGTTTCGCCACGCTGACGATGTAATCAGTGTTTTTTCGTTCACTGTTTCATACTTCATATCTTCTGTATGCAACATTCTGTGTTTCTGTATACCCAACACATCTGCTTTTTCTGTAATTGTATTGCAAACTAATTCTTCACGTAGTCTTTGCGTTCTTATTGTTCTTACATTCATCGTTGATATTTTTAAACATTTGTTACAGTTTAAAAAGTAAGATATTTTTCTAGTCACACCGATCTTGGTTCCACACCTCCGTATCCGGTTTAAGCGTGAATCATCATCATATATGTCAAAAACATTGGAAGTTTGGCCAGAAGCGAAAGTTTCAGGGACTCTAACCCTGGTGTCGTGTTGTCCTACCATTTCTTTTCTATTGCTAATAATAACTGCGTTCGCAACTTCTGCAGCTATAGTTTTGAGTTCAGAGTAACCATCTCCTATATCGTTTGTCTTCACCATGACTAATGATTAGGATATGTCCAATCGTAACCTCGATGCGGGGGGCTAAAAGGGAGCTGGTCCTTGCCCAAGGAACGCCCGCCCACTTTGGTCCGCAACTGCTTATTGATTATTCGCAGCAAACCTTCATATATGTTGGCCTTTCAACCTCTACCACCTGTGGACGCAGACCAGAAACTGGGCATTTTTATCGAGACACCATTTCAAAAAATACCTAACAAATGCACAAAGGTGGTGTGACCTGCTTGGCGATACTGCATGACAAAAGTCTGTTGGCTTCTGGAGGAGTCGATGCCTGTATTTGTCTCTTTGAGCTCAAGAAGTTCACTTTCTTGTCTCGGCTTCATGCTCACAGGTTATCATGATAATGATTTTGATTTTTTTAAAAGATATCTTTTGTTTATCAATTTATCTTAAAAATTTCAATTTTCAAATACATTAGATTACATCTTTAATTTGAATTTTGTTCTTAATAAGCTAATTTTATTGATATATCTTTACTTTTATTTATTAAGTTTTCATGAAAAATATAATTTTGCCATGCTAGCTCTACAATTTTGTCTTTGTTACCGTCCACCCCCCCTCAACACCTCATATCGTCGACAGCTGGCCACCTCATCAAATGGAACCTTACCAAGCCACCATCTTCTGTAAGAATCTTTCCACTTTGTTCATTGCATTTCAATTTGTGAAAAGTTATTTTATATGAAAAAGTTATTGTTTTGTGCAATTAAATATTTTAAAATATATAGTAAATTGTAGTTAAATTGTATAGCTTCTAAATTAAAAATGAGAAAAATTGTGAATAATCAGCCTCAAAATTGTGGATTATAAAAACACGACATAATTTGAATTTTTCATTTTGACGAAGCGTTTCGATAATTATTTTATATCATCATCATGTAACTAATAAATATATATTGTAAAAAAATTCTCGTGTTTTTATGATTCACAAAAAAGAGAATCTCTAAAATGTTGTATTCTATTGAATATCATTGAGTGCCTCCACTCTATTGAAAACCACAGCCCACAGAATGGAAGGAGAGTGATAGTTGTGAAGAGTGTGGCCATCCCTTTTTCTGGAATCTTTTTCAAATGTGGCAGAAGAAGGCTCTAGGCGTTCGACAGGTTTGTATGCCTCAACCATCAATCTCTACATATGTTTAATGAAAGAGCGGGTCATTTTTATAATGGGTGGAAGTTTTTAATTATAAGATTATACTGCTGTACATGTCCCAGTAACTGGGGTTGACAGCAGTTGGCATGGATTATTGATACTTCTATTAGTGTAATTACTACTACTAACAGCGTTACTACTACTTATAACTCAATAAAGTTATCGAATGAACCAAGTTAACAGTCTGAAAGATTTTTAATAAATCCTATTGAAGATTTAAGTTTAATCTTTCCAACTGTTTTTTCAGCACCATTGTCGCATGTGTGGTAGAGCCCTGTGCACTAAGTGTTGCAGCAACACCCTGCAAGTACCGGCTTCAGGCTTCGAGGTGCCCACCAAGTTATGTTCCGTCTGCTACGATGAAGCTAAGTCTAAGCCGTGAGTTTATTGATGGTTTTTTAGAGATTTTGATGTTTTGAATTAATTTCAAATTGATCGGTTGTTGGACTTTCAAAATTTTGAGAATTAATAGAAAAAATTTATTTTTCTGATTGAAATTAGTTTCAATGTAGAGTTTATTTTCTGATATAGGAGCTTAAACTTTCATCTATGAATCAAAATAAGATAGAAATCTTAAAATTTTTAAATTTCAAATATTCTATGATAATTATTTTTTAAAAACTAGTATAGCTTTCTATAAAGTAGATAGTGAATCGTACGATACAATTCACAGGCAAACTTCTCTCTGCATTCATTACCGTTTCCCATGCTCCATCTCGGAGCTCTCATTTGAGCATGCAAAAAACATCTTCATCGTTTGCACATCAGATCACAACATCAAGGTTATACTATAATTAAACTCAAATTCCATTGCATTTAGTTATTTTGCATTCATAGTTCATAATACTTAGTGGTCTAAAAACTTCTGAAGTTAATGCCACAATAATCATACTTGTAATAGAGTTGAATTATTTATCATGTTATCTCTTTCAATATATACATTTCTAGTTTAACATAAAATTGCAAAAACTTTTTTTAAATAGAGTAAATCTAGCCACCTTCATATAGTATATCGGGGATTAAACAGGATTTAAAATCTTGGTATTCATCTTATCCTTATTATCTCTATATTATTCCTTACAGAGGTTCAAGGCTGATGTTTGAAAAATCTTTGACGAATTATTTAATTATTTGTGTCAGTATTCCGTTAGTATTATTTTTTTATTTCTAAAAAACCTATCAATGTATTTGTTTCACCAATTAATTTTTGATGCCATCAACGATTTTACACTGATTTTTGATGTCATTTGTGAAAACTATTTTCAAATAATTTTTTTTCTTGATTTGATAACTTTATCATGACAGAATAAATTTTCATTAAATAAAATCATTCAAAATGAGTTAATTCTTTGATTTGACGATTATTCTACCAAAAGTAAACATTTCTAATGAAACGTTCCATGAGTTTCATGATATTTACTATCGCAAAAACAGCAAATGTAGACGATTTCTAATACTTTTGAATCATGCATCGATTGGCTAGATTTTTTCGAAGAGAATCGAAAACCCTTGACACTCCTCTGGATATGAGGGATTTCCGAAACATTTTGAAGGTTCAAACATACTTTGCTCGTTCACATACCTTCAAATAATGTATCAGTTACAATTTTCGATAGTAAAACCTTATCATAATTCATTAGTTTCTCTGTGTTTACAGGGGGTGTATTTTACTCGAAATTTCGTAATAGATGAAGACCGAAAATGTAAGTAGGAAGGTTATGAATATTATATTGTTTTATAGTTTGAATCGTTTTTTACATCCTCATCATCTCATTAAATTTCATATCCATTGGGTTCTCTTTCAAGATCTGACCAGAAATTCAGATCTGGGAAAAGAATTTAGTGTTTATATTAGATTTTTTTTTCGGTTAATGTAAATAATTGTTTTTTGTGCAATTTCATAATTTTAGTGTTTTTAAACTTTTCCTCATTGCCGATTTCAATCGTATCATACAAACTCTTAATTTCACTCTTGACTGGTATTTATCTAAGCAAACACACTGCCACTTTAATTAATTTCTTCTCATGACTTTTCTATTTGTCATTCATTAAAATTTTTTTTATACAATTTAAAAAATATAATTTTTCATTCACCCCCTGCTGTGATGAAGACGTTTTGATGTATCTGGATGAAAGTCCAAGGTACTTTTAAAATTAAATCTCACATGAATTCGTCTCCAAAGAAATCAAAATGTCGTTTTTAGTGATATTTTTCCATCAGAAGCCATTGTTTTGCATAATTATCTTTTCAGTTTTTTCATGTCTTTTTTCCTTCGCCTAAGCTATATTTATACTTTTTTTAATCATTTAAAGACATTTTGTGTATCTTTTTTTCATTAATTTTTACTTTTAATCGTCAATAATAAGTTTTTCAAAGATAAAATTTATTTAAAATGTATGATTTTCGATAAGTAAAGCCTTATGAAACTTCCGTATGAAACTATCAGGAATTTTATTTTTATCTAGTGTTAGACAAACAAAAAAAGTCGATTTAAGTGTTGTTATATAGTGTTAGAGGTAAACAAAGTAATTTAATGTAAATATTGTATTTCAGGTCAAAAGTTGATAATCATAGAGAAGCAATTTTTTTATTAACGAGCAAGAGAATTATCTCTTCATATGCAGTGTTTGTTATACCTTCAACTCTCAACTACCTATTTTTTTTTCATTTAAATTTTTCTTGATATTTCAACACGTGAAAAAGATGTTTTATTTTGGAATTTTAGATTTTTAGTTTGATAAGAGGAATTTTTTTAGTTAATTTTCTAATCTAATATATTCAATGCATATAATATATATTGTATATGCTTTATATAAATAATGCATATACTGACCGCTAGCCGGGGTTTACTTCCTCTTACCACACACGCACGCACACACACACACACGCACGCACGCACGCACGCACACACACACGCACACACACACACACAGTCTTTGCTTTTATCCACCATGTGGCAGGTGCAATAGATTGGAAGTTGAGCATTTTTTGCGATGGTTATGGAGGCCTTGGTGTTTAAAGTTCATGCCACAGTATTCACATCTCATGGTTTGTTGTGTTTGATGTATCTGCCTGTAGTGGTTTGCTAGGCCAGTTTTATTTGCACATATTTTGGTGCATCCTGCAAATGAGCAGGCTAGGGAATTTTTTGATTTATCCTCTAGTTCTTTCTCTCTGTTGAGACCGTGAAGACGCTTGGTGATGTTTTCTCGCCATAGTTTCCTTTTGTGCGCCTCTTGTTTCCATACATCTACCAAGTTCAGCGTTTTGAGGTCTTTAAGAACTAGATCGTGCCATCTCTGTTTCCGTCCGCCTTGCTGTCTTCCACCATCCGTTATTTTGCTTGTCAGAAGTTTTTTCGGCAATCGATCAGCCGGCATTCTTTCGAGGTGGCCTAGCCATTGCAGTCTTCTCTTTTGAATCATCACATCGATCCTTTCTATATTTGCTTTGCCTCGAAGTTGGGTATCTTTCATTTTTTCCCATAGTGAAGTGCCGATGATAATTCTCAAACATCTGTTGGTGAAAACCTGTAACCTCTGTATGTGATGTTGTAGAAGGTTCCATGTTTCACTGCCGTATAATAACGTCAGTAAGATGGTTGATTTAAACAGCTTCACTTTAGTGTGGACATTTATTTTCGACTGGTACCACACAAGGCGGCTTAGTGGACGAAAAACTTGGGCTGCTCTGTTGATTCTGGATTCCATCTATGCATCAACCGAGTTGTCACTACTAAGGATACTGCCAAGGTACTTGAATTGTGACACTTTTTCCAAATTTTCGTCTTCACCAAGTGAGAGCGTTGAGATGGCATTTACACTTGTATTGTTGTTATTGTTTGTATTTTTGTTGTTGTTTCTGCTGTTGCTTTTGTTGTTGTTGTTCTTGTTTTTATTGTTATTGCTATTGTTAATGTTGATGTTGCTGTTGTTGCTATTGTTTTTGATGCTTTTGTTGTTTCTGCTGCTATTGTTGTTGTTGCTGCTGCTGCTTTTGTTGTTGTTGCTGCTGCTGCTATTGTTGTTACTGCTGCTGTTTTCGTTGTTGCTACTATTGTTTTTGTGGTTGCTATTGTTGTTGCTTCTGCTGTTGATATTGCTGCTTTTGTTGTTGTTGTTGCTGCTGCTATTGTTGCTGCTGCTCACACACACACACACACACACACACACACACACACACACACACACACACACACACACACACACACACACACACACACACACACACACACACACACACACACACACACACACACACACACACACACACACACACACACACACACACACACACACACACACACACACACACACACACACACACACACACACACACACACACACACACACACACACACACACACACACACACACACACACACACACACACACACACACACACACACACACACACACACACACACACACACACACACACACACACACACACACACACACACACACACACACACACACACACACACACACACACACACACACACACACACACACACACACACACACACACACACACACACACACACACAACACACACACACACACACACACACACACACACACACACACACACACACACACACACACACAAACACACACACACACACACAAACACACACACACACACACACACAAACACACACACACACACACACACACACACACACACACACACACACACACACACACACACACACACACACACACACACACACACACACACACACACACACACACACACACACACACACACACACACACACACACACACACACACACACACACACACACACACACACACACACACACACACACACACACACACACACACACACACACACACACACACACACACACACACACACACACACACACACACACACACACACACACACACACACACACACACACACACACACACACACACACACACACACACACACACACACACACACACACACACACCACACACACACACACACACACACACACACACACACACACACACACACACACACACACAACACACACACACACACACACGCTTGCACGAGCCTACAAAACCCCATGTGATTATCTTTTAAAAAGCCTATTTTTGAACCACGTTTAACAGGTATTTATAATCTTTATCCTAGTGTCAAATAAACAATAAAAAAACTAAGTTAAATGAAAAAAAAATGGGTTTTTGATTTAAAATAATAAAAATAATAACGATTATTACGTTTTGAGCATGTAAATTGGTTGAATTTATATCAAGTGAAAAATTTTTCAAGTTCTCCCTTCACCCTTCAGACGTTGAGCTCAAATTTTGATTTGAATAATGATTAAAAATTAGAACAAATATTTTGAAATTAATCTAGTAATGAATGCAGCTGTATCAATGATATTATTAAGGGAAAGATTGAGTGGAGAGTGGAATATTTTTCAATATTACCTCACATTATGTTTGTTAGTGAATTACC
Organism: Pterobdella sp. o SKG-2022; assembly: GCA_964035795.1. Taxonomy (NCBI): domain Eukaryota; kingdom Metazoa; phylum Annelida; class Clitellata; order Hirudinida; family Piscicolidae; genus Pterobdella; species Pterobdella occidentalis. The sequence continues at coordinate 6,102,552 of OZ038322.1, forward strand.
ATTTCAAAAGATTTCTACTTCAATTACAGTCTTAAATTTCAATATGCTCGTTTAGATGGAATATTTTTTAAATTCACTACGTTTTATTCTTTTTAAAAATGTTTGTAGTAAAGTTGAAGAATGTAGCGTTTGACTGATTACCCAAAGTTGCCGTGTTTAATACCATGTAAAGCCAACAGCATCTGTTCTATTGTGTGTTTTTTTTAAAGAATTAATTTTTAGCAACCATTTCAACCCACACGAGATGAAATGTTATATAAATCTGTTTAATATTATACTTTTCAGCTTTTTCGTATCCAATCTTACACGTTAATTTGCAATATATTGTCACTGCTATTGTCTTCAATCACATGAAAGAAGTGCTTTTGGTGCAGGTGAGTTTTAGTATTATAAATGTTAAAAATAATATTAATGATAAGTTATTATGAACCATCAATTATGATATAATTGATTTGAGGCAACCTAAAAGGTAAGACGACTTAAAGTAAGGACAACAAACATCAAGTGATCTTGATAATGTAAGCTAGCTTTGCGAAAAGCTCCGTCATTTAATAAATACTTAGTGTTTGTTGTGCTTACTTTTAGATTCAGGCTATTGTACTTCATGAAGATTTGACTTCTTCATATCTTTTATTAGAGGCATTCGGGTTACTGAAAACTGTCTTTAAGACCTTCAAGGTAACTGTACCAATACTAAAGCTACAAATTGATTTGAAACTCAAACAGGGACCAGAAGGCCCATGGGAGGATCAATGGTATCTGCCTGCTGGTCGCTTAGAGAATGAAGAAGACTTTGAAGTTACTATTTTCAATAATTATCAAATCATTCTAGTCTGAATCTTTTCCTTTGCGAGAAGTCACTGATCTTTTATGACTATTTTTTAGCTGCTCCTTTTATTAGTTTTACGTCAGTAACTTTTCATTATGTTTTCCAAAATAACTTTGATTGCTTTTTTCTATAGTTTTTTGCTTTAAAAATCCACTGATGTTTCACGAATTCGTGCATCACATTTATTAAATATTACCCCAATAATTTCGAAGTTTTTTCCTTTATCAAACATTGTATTTTTCAAGCTTAATTTAGTTTTTAAGAGACATTGTATGTTCTTAGTAAACTTGAATTTCTTAAAGTTTATTTGATTTATGAAAAATTTCTTGAAAGAACATGTAAGACAAATTTTATTCAATTAAGATTCTCGATAAGTTCAACCTTATCATAATTCATTAGTCTAATGAAGTCCAAAGAAGTCTAACTAACTATAAATTTCATGATGCTCATTCCATCAGCCAGCTGACACCACTTATTATCTGAAGCATTCTTTTTTTGCTTTTCTCGAAACACCCTCATCGGATGTTCTTACCACATATGTGTTCTCAAACCGTATTCCACCACAGCTTTCACCCACGTATCATGATGTTTTGTGTAAGTTGCATAACACGAAACATGTCATATTTTCTACAGTCTATACCAACTATTCTAGCAGCTATTTTACTTTTTTCTCGATTATTTAGATTGCCACTTGAGTAATAGACCACATGGACCATCCTTTGATAGGACAATAATCCAGCTACTCCCTCTACTTGCCGTAATCCTATTCCACTAAAATTCAATTTAAATTTTTTTCAATCAAAAACAGACTTTCAGTCGATGAATTTGCTTTCAACATTTTTTATTTACAATGCTATTAAAACTAAATCATCTGCATATAGAGTATTTTTTCTGCCGTCTTCACAGTAATCTATTACTATTGCAAACGAAAACTGTGAAGATACCGATTTTTAATAGAAACCTAAACCAGGATAAAATTTTAAAAAGAGCTCATCTACTTGAACTCACGTTTTTGCTTTTTACTTGAACTCACGTTTTTGCTTTTTTTACACAAGAATCTTTAAATGAAAGCTACTTTTTTTAATTTAGTTTTTTTTTATACATTCAATTAGAAAGTTCTGTCAAGAGCAAACATTCTGTTCTCACAAACCGACATTAGAGAATTAACCAAACAATTAATACTTAAAGCGTAAACATAAAAACCCATCAAAACCGTTATGAAAGATATAAAATTGATAGGAGGGTGTGTTGAGAGAGTTGGTCGAGAAAACAGGTTACTTCTGTAGTGTAAAGTTCATCTCTTCCCTCGAAATGATTCCCCATGTCTGGTTCAGAATTAACTTCGTGTGTAAAATAATCGGTACGTATTGAGGCTT
>OZ038322.1:6104956-6188636 GCA_964035795.1 Pterobdella sp. o SKG-2022
AGTACAGTAAAGTAACGTAAAACCGAGATCTTTGCTTAGTAAATAGTTAGATATGCTTGTATGTATATTTTTAGAAAAAAAAACGTTGAATTTAATCAGGGGGAGAGTTGAAGAAGGCCTCCAGCAAGACAGCAAAACAAGCACTATGGTTCCCAGTCAAGAAGTTTAACGAAGCTTCCATCAACCTTAGGTCTATTATACAGTTTTCAAAACAATTTTTATTTATTTTGTGAATAATTAATCTCAAAATTGTAAATCATAAGAACACGACAATATTTGAATTTTTTATTTTTTACCAAGTAATAGTTACTGAGGATGATATAGAATATATGGAAAAGCTTCGTCAAATTAAGAAATTCAAATATTGTCGTGTTTTTATTAATTTTTTCTCCATCTAGACCTGTTTTTGTATTACTTTGATAACTTTAAATTTAGCTATGTTGTGTGGCTTTATGATCACTACGGTAACTTAATGAACACGATGACTAAAACAATTTTTCAAACCGAAAAGCATGGGCTCTATATTTAAATGTTTATAATGTTATGTTTTTTTGAACTTTTAATGAAATCACCATAAAACATTTTTATTTTCAAACAAATCAAACATTTCTTAACTGGATATCAAGAATTATTTTGTAAGTCGAAGTCAAATTATCAAGTAAAAGCTTTTTGATATTCAGTTAATAAAACTGTTTGATTTGAATTATTTTTATCAGACTGAATTAGTTATTTAAATTTTTACTGATGAAATTCAACCAGAAAAAATGATATAATAAAAATCGTGGAAAAGGCTTGGCAACAAAGCCAATCAACAAAACTCTTTCACAGAGTCAGTTTCTCCTTTCATTAAATGCAGGCTATTTAGTTCCAGTTAATATACTATGATAGGGTTTTACTTATCGAAAATTTTAGATAATTCTTGAATAAACGTGTTTTTTAAAAAAATTACTTGAAATTTGGAGAAATTATACAAAACTCAAAAATCTGTTAAATCTGCTGAATTCAATTAAAATTTATATTTCCAATATTTGAATTTCATTAAATTTATATTTACATAATTAGTCTATTCAAAATTAAAAAATGACATATATACTTTTGTATTAATTTAATTTCATCTAAGTTATACTTAATTTAAATATCTGTCATTTCACATTGTTCCATAACAAATGTACAAAAAAAACTACTGGCAAAATTTATCCATTTTACTTTGTTACGATAAAATTTTTACTTTCAATCAAATCTACACATATTTTTTAACAATTTACAATCAAAGTTTATACTTCGAGTTAAAACCACTATATTCCAACAACAAATTACATAATAATAATGAGTTAAAAGGCAATGTCTATATATTAATCTATTCATATATACACTAATCTTTCATAATTTTCCAACCACTCCCAACCCTGAAGATCAAGCCAGTATTGAAGCCAGTGAAGCATTTGTACATCCGACTTGTCATTCCATACATCAAACCTCAATGGTTCTTATGTTTACACGCTTGTCTCTCCTTTGAAAGATCTCTTTAGATTGTTTTTTATTTTTTTTGCTGGTGCCTGTATATCTTGTGTCTCATTTATCCTTAGTTTGTCTAATTTTTTGGTTGAATGCTACTTATTCTTTTGTTTCAAAACAACTGAAAGGGATGCACAATTTTAATTTCATTTATAATAAAGGAAACTAGCTCAAAAAAATAATCCAAATCATCTAAAACAATCAATATAAAACACTCGAACAACGCCTATAAAGCTAATAAATACTAATTGCGAAAAGCTTTATTTTTTACATAAAATTATCTTGTGAACAATTTGCCTCAAAATTGTGAATCATAAAAACACGACAAAATTTGAATTTTTTATTTTGACGAAGCTCCTTCAAAAAAAAAATTCAAATTTTATGATTCACTCATAGAATTATTTAATTTGAGCCCTTTTTACTTTAAAGTTAATTTTTTTTGAAATTTTGAATAATTTTAAAATTCTCTTTATGATGATTCTAGTCTTGTGAGATACGACCCGACTAAAGACAAATGCTATGTTCTTGTCTCCACTAAAGCTTTTTCCCACTTCCCTACCTTGAAGGTTGGTATAATAAGTGTAGGATTGAGGTATTGAAAGATAAAAGCTATGTGAAATTCTCAAAAAAAATTTATTTAAAATGTTCAATAAAATGATGTTTCAAACAGATTATGAATGTGGAAAACAATATCAAAAGCTTTATTAAGGTTGCTTTTTTATGGAAATTAAGTACTTCTGAGGGATTATTTTCATTTATTGTTTCATTTATTTTATTAATTTCTTAATTTTGACTGTAATAATGATACAGATTTTATGAATAATTTCAAAAATTTGATTTATTTGTTTAAACAGAAGGTGTTTGGTGAAGATTCCGTAATTGCGGAATCTCTTGAGCGTGGTGTTCCTACAAGAAAAGATGAGACAGCAAGTTTGAAAACTGGGGAAAAAGATGAATTGATTGATGATATTTTAGAATCTTTCGGATATAAAAAAGAGAATATGAACTCAAAAAATGTCAAAAAGCAGCTTGGGGTTTCACAATCAGTAATCGATCCAAAACCTCGAAAGCAATCTCCTAAAAAAGTATCAGAAATTTTCACAGAATGTCTTTGCCCTTCCTTCCCTTATAAACTTCAATACCAACCACAGAAAAGCATGGATGATTCAATAATGTGGAGTTCATCTGTGAACAATAATGGTGCACATTTTGCAAGTAACACTACAAAAAACATTGATGGCATAAATGAATGTCCAACTTTAGAAAAGAAGGTTTGTACCAAGGTTTTTTCAACTTGTTCCCAAATGATCCCAGTTGTAATTCCTTCAGAAAAAGGAGATGAAAATACTTTAAAAAAAACATTGTCGAGAAAATTATTTCAAAAGCAAAAAAAAGTGTTTCCGATTTGCAATAAAAATATCAATACAATAAAAACAGTTAAAAATCATTCAGAACTTTCAAAGGGAAATCATCAAGCCATAACTTCAGATGAAATTAATAATAATCAAAATGAGGCCAAAAGTACTTATGGCAAAGAAAGAGAAAGATTGAATGTAAACTCAAACCATGTAAGTGAGTTGACATCTTCACTAACTTCATCTGACTCCAAAGACAATTCAAAAAAGAACAATTTGAGTTTTATAGTACCAAGAAAAGTTGGATTCCCAAAAAAAGAGCAGAAAAAAAAAGAAAAAAAAGAAGCAAGCAAAACAGCCAGAAAAAAATGCAAATTTCAAATGTGTTGTCTTTTGAACCTCGAGCACTTTCCCAGCCTTTCAAAGGGTACTGATGGATGTTGCATTACATTGTTGATCTTTGTTTACGCCGCCAACAGGCCCGAAATTCGAGTTGATTTTGGATACAAGTGGCAGAAAGTCACCCATCCTGAACTCACCAAAAAGATCATCTCGAAGCTTAAAGAACCGGAGTCTTTTCCTAGCGCTTTTCTCTTATGAATTGAAACTTAATTTTATATTTATTTTCACAATTGATAAAATTTAATTTATTTAAATTACTTTTGTTTAAAAAATGGTTTTGAATGAAAAAAAAAAACGTTATTTTAAAATATAATTCAAAAACCTCGATTAAAACTTTTGACTATGATTTTATCATTAAAATTTCTATATTAAAAGTGTTTCAAAAATTTACATTTTTGAAGGTAGATTCACAAAGCGTTCGAAGAACAGTCCGGGTGTAACAACATATAGTACTAACTCATACAGCAATTTTCTCAACTGGAAGTTGATGTCTTTTATATGGTCAGTCAACTATTTTCTAAGTTGCTGACAAAACTTTGAGTTTTCATCAAAAGCATTTTTGTTTTAACTTTTTATTGAAAGACGTTGCAAAATTATTCATATGAAGAAAATCGTAGTTTTTTGAATTGGATCTTATAATTTCTACGAACCAAGGCAGCTTCAAAACAAATGAAGTTTTTTTCCACAGTGAGGAAAACTGGAAAAAATTATTTTTTTTGACAAAAACATATCAAATTTGTAGATTTAGAAATTAAAAACAAATTTCAAATACTTACAAGCAACATGGCAACCCACACGCTGAGCGTCTCCATCTCGAAAAGACCATACGACAAACCCGTGCACTTCAAGAATGATGGTGAACGCTTCAGTGAGGAAAAGACCCTCAAGCTGAACATCAACTCCACATACTTCGTCAACCTTTTCATCAAGCCATCTGTGAGCATCAAGTGAGTTAGCTACTTTCTTTGTTTTTAGAGGAATTCAAAATATTTGAAGATTTAATAATCTGTTTTACATATAACTTGAACAATTTAAATTTTAAAATAGATCGTAAAAGTAAATAATTTTGGGTCAATGCTACTGTTTTTTTATACTTTAAGTTGAGTTCAAAGAAGGTCTCAATTCAAATGTGTGTTGCAAAAAAAGTTTCTAAGTGGGCAGTTGATTCTTGCTTAATTGACTGCTTCAGTATATCAATGTTCATATCTAAATCTCTTTTATAAAAAGAAAAAATTTTGAAATTATTTTTATTGGAAGACAAGTTTTGAAATTTTCGGTGAAATTTTTTGGACCAGTCTCATTTAAGTTAAGAGCCATTTGATTGTCCCCAATATTCTATCGATTATTCTGATATTAATAAAATAATAAATAATATTAATAAGATTAATAAGATATTAGTAAGTTGCAATCCATAACTAACCATAATTCACAAGCTTTTGGATTTTCAGTTGAAAAAAAACATAAAAAACAGAGATCATAGCAAAGTTTTTCATTATGAATTTCCCAAAGAATTTTTATCGTCATTCATCATAAAAAGTTGTAGACATCTTTGAACTTTTAAATCAGATCCAATAATTCCATGAGATCTTCTTACGTCTATTGCATACAAAATATCATTTTTCTTTATTATAGCAGTTGGACAAACAAATTTTTAAAAAGATATTGAATTTGATTTGAAAAAGTTCCAATTAAGAATATTAAAAGTTTAATGAAGCGAATAATGTGAATTTTTGAGATGCAGGATTTCTATATGAGTATGACAAGTTACCTTTCACAAGTTTCAAAACGATTAAACCTAATCATGAAAATTTTTATGCTACTTCTTTGAAAATAATTTACCCCTAATTTTATTCTCAAAGTTGCATCAAAATTAGTTAGAAAATAATTCAAAATTGTACTAAGAAATTACTGAAAGTTTGAAGGATTTCTTCAAAACACTGGGTCATTGGATCATGCTTGAATCGAATTCCGTTTATGTACAAACAAAAGATGTCTCGGCAAAAATCAATGGAGGAAAAATATTTTTTGAGTTAACGCGAGTCATAAAAATAGAATTATCACATTAAATGTCTTCATATCTAAATACTCATATAAATAATACTAAAGTTTCATGAACCTGTAATGTAATGTAATGCGGTATTATGAAGTGCTTTTACTCATAGATCAAAGCGCTTGGTACAAATTTAATGTAGCAAAACACACTGTGGAACAGGTGCTAATTGTCGGCCCACATGGGATCGAACCCGTAACTTTAGATAATTAGTTAAATGCTCTACCTCTGAGCTATACGAACTGAAATTTATATGAATATAAATATTTTCACCTGTTTATAAACATCCTTCACAACTTAATGATCCTCATAATACTTTTTCAAACACAACCACAGGATCGTTGAAATATTCGGCAACAGAGTTGAGTTCGACGAATTGCAGGGTGATAAAGGAAGATTTTATCGAGCTGAGGCCTCCACCAACAATTTATCAAAGACTCCAAAGACTACTCGCGAACAATTGCCCATTAGCGTACAGGTTGGGGCTTTAGAAGCTTTTCTTGTAAACTACATCTTTATTTAAATAATAAATCTTATTTGTTGATGATTTTATTTTTATATAATACAATTTCCAAAGTAGAAATAAATCTTTTAAACTTGAATGAGTGTGCCTAGTGTACAAGTTGTGTACGTCTGCATCAACACTCCATCGAATAAATAAACGCGCCGAAATCACAACTAAGCTCTTGAGACTATTTTCTTGTATTTCTTCGTTCCACCCACTTTTGAAGGATTTGAACAAAAATGAACTTTGAAGGTTGATCAGATTTAGTGATTTTTGAATGTCATTGTTGAATGATTTGATATTTTATACGTCTAGATGAGGGTTACTCAGATGCATTTATTTTCATAAAAATGATAATTTTCAATAACTCAGGCTTCAGCACAAAAATTTCAAAGTATTGAAATCAAAAACTATGAAACCGAAGCTACATACGATTTTAACTATCCTGACATACTCTATTCAAACTTTGTTGTAATAATTTTGAATGGTTTGTAGTATGATTTAATAACTACACCATAAAACAGTAATTTAGCATTTATAGTTATGAGACAGTAATTTATGTTTTTGGCATTTAAAATTGGTGCTAACAGCACGTATCCAAGAGGAAAACAACGACAAATATTATTTAAGGGGATTTGAAATATAAAAGTAAAAATTCAAATTTAAGGTTAAAAACATGGAAAAACTAAAATTCTAATTGAAATAGTTCAAAACACAAGTATTTCAATTTAATAAGAGTTTTTCGCAAGTATCTTTTTCGCGCCTTTTTAGCTTACCAGCTATATAAATGTTTTTAATTCAGCAAAATTTCTTCCCAACAAAAGACTCAATATAATAGCAATTAAATATTTAAATTTACCAAGAAGTTTGCTGAATCATTATAACAAATATTTTTTCTTGCAACCAATGTACCAACATTCATACACACAATATTCAGCTTTCAGACCTGGGTGAAGTAACGTTCAGTGTACAGGTCAAGTTGTACGCAGAGCATGAAAACCACCATTGTTGCTGGGGTGTACCTCTGACTTCTATCGATGTATCTTTCCATAGGGAAGATTCCTCCAACAAAATTAATGAAATTCTTTTCAGATGAAGTGAATGGGAAACGTCTTGAAGGATTTGACTTGTTCAATGGACATTAGCGTCGATATTATAAGAAAGAATTTTAGTACATTCATTAGCAAAAAAAAGCTAGATTTTTCGGTAAGTATAGCCTTACCATAATACGTTAGCATAAAAAATTTTTTTCTCATGATATCGACGTTAATGTTTATTGATATTGCTAAAAAGTACATTAAGATGTCTCTAAAAAGTTACGATTTGATTTGTTAAAATGTTATAGTCATTTGTTCAATGTTATTTATTCTGTTTATCAAATTTAGACTTGATTCATAAAACTCTATTTTTATGGAAAATTTTGAAGATCAGTATCGATTTTCCTCAAACAATTGTAACACATCTTTATCGATTAGCATGAAACGAAATGTGTTATGAGCAACACAAAATATGTATTATCAAGTATTCGATTGTAATAAACTTTTATTAGCAAGTACTTGATAATGTAAATTTATCATACAGAAAGCATCGTACAGTTTTTAAATAAACATTGTATTTTTTTGATAAAAACTTTTACGATTCGAGCTTCAAACAAAAAGTCAAAACTTGTAATTTAGCAATACAATTTAAAGCTATTAACTCGCTTCTCAAATAAAAGCATTTGCAACATTTTCTCACTCATCTTGTTTCGAAAATATATTGTAGGTATAGGCAATTATGCTAAAAACGCTTTATAATTTTGACGAATAGATATATGAAGAGATTCGGATGAAGACCAAAAGGCACACGACTGACAACGCTTTTATCATTATCACCTTTGAAACAACTTATTCACTAATGAGCCATATTTTTATAAACGTTTATTATTCAAAAAACTTCACATTTATTTATAAATTTACTTTCTCATTTATAAAGAATTTTGATTAAAAGGTGTGACAATATAAAGACGATAAAGCAGATAACCTGACTGAATAAAAAATAATACTATATATAAGCTTTAGTAATAGTCAAGCTTGAAAAGGTTTATCAGTAATTTTTCATTGAGCGATCAGTAATGAAAGTCTTCCCAAGGTTGAGTTCCTTGATAGTTTCTGTCCCAAAACTATTGACAAAAAACCATTTTTTCAATATTTCTCAAGTATTACCCTCAAGCCACCATTATTAGAAAAATGAATTATAGTGAAAAATATTTTTTAAAAGCTTTTAATCAGAATTAATTGACAGTGTATTAAAAATATCTTGTTAACGTAAAAAATAACAAGTACCTTATAAATTAACATTTAATACCAATTATTGAAGTATTTTTTCAATTAAGCTTTATAATAAATTTAAAAAATGATCAGTTTTTAAAAGTTGACTAAATTATTTTTTAAGCATGAATATTTGAAAAATTCGCAGTGTAAAGACTCCAAAAACTTGATTTCGTCGATAACCTTTCCTATGTAAAAGCTATGTCTAAGACTGTGAAGTTTTTGATGGCTTTTACAACAAAGATGAGTATTTAAACTACGGAAAATGAAAACTTAACCTTGAAAACAAGCGCATACCCAACATGGCGACCGAGGGTCAATTGTTGTGGTATGGAAATAAAAGCATTCAAATGAATAAAACCATTTAATTAAATAAGTAGTTGTTGAAACATGCAAAAAAAAGTTATATTTAGTTCAAAAACTTTTCTAAAATAATTATTCCAATGAAGCGCTTCAGGCTACCAGATCTTTCATGTATATTCCATCAAAAGTTGAGCGTCGCAAGTTCGTTTCTAGTTTTCCATGTGAAAAGGTTTTTCGTATTCTAAGCAAACCTATTAAGTATTTACATAGTTGAGCGACTTAATGGATACTAATAATGAAGTTATTGAAAATAGTCTTGTTGAAAAGACCGAAGTGAATGACTCAAGTCTGACTGAAAATCAATTGACCGGATCCGACAAACAAAATATCACTGATGAAATACCTAGTTCCGAACAGCAGAATAAAAAAAACGACTTAAACGTTGAAAATGATTTAAATGACAATTTAAATAAAACTGGCTACGATGATGAAAATAATATGAAAAATGATATCTCAAAAGATGAGGATAACGAAACGTCAATTAGTTGCGACCAAGTCACATCAACATCTGATTCTGATAAAAAAGAAAGTGAAAAAACAACCGAATACGGCGAAATTTCAATAGAAATAAGTGAAAAGGGAAGTACTGAGGAAAATATTCAAAAGCTGGAAGATAAGATTGATAATTGTCATATAGAAAATGTTTCTGTATCAGAAAATAAAGCAACTTTATTTGAAGAATCTAAAGAATTGAAAGCTGATAAAAATATTGAACTTCATGATTTAAATGAAAAGGAAATGTTTCATGATGAGTACATAGATGATGATGAATGTTTGCAAGGAGAACATAAAGAATCAATATCTATTATAGAAAGAAATAATGATGGAGAAGATGAAGAGGATGATGATGAATATACAGATGCAGAAGACAATGAAAATAGTGTATTAGATGAAAATGATGTTGATGAGAGAAATAGAGGTATTCATAAAAATTTGAGTGAAGATGAATCAAATAAAGATGATGAAGAAAAGGAAATTGAAAATTTGGAAGAGGTTGGTCAACGTGGTCATGGGGATGGTGGAGAAGATACTAAAGTTGAAGACAAAAAAGACCCTGCTTATGTTCCTCGGAAAGGAGTTTTTTATGAACATGATAATCGAGATTGTGAAGAAGAGGAAGAAGAATCTGAAGAGAACCTCAAAAGGAAAGAAGAAAAACCAAAAAATAAAAAATGGTTGCATGATAAGTTTAGAGAAAATGAACAAGCTCCAAAGTCAAACACTGAATTAACACATGTTTATGGATACAATATCCGAGTTGAATCTTCAAACGATGATGGGGATGCTAAACCTAATGAAGTTGATGATGGAATTAATAAATTCAATAAAAAAGGAACACAAAGAGAAAGGCAGCAAAATAGAAGGAGAAAGCCACCAAATAAGTTTTTTCATAAAAATGAAAATTATCCTAAGGCTCATAGTTATGGTGGCAAAAGCCATTATAAAAATAGGGATGGTAGTAAAAAAGTAGTAGGTACTGAAGTTATTTCAACACCAGCTCATATTCCAGTTTCACCATCAAGAAGTGATCCTGTTTCTCCCATAGTTGCGGTCATTACTACTGCAAAATCTTCCCCAAAATCATTTCATCCTCTCACTACTTCAAGCAGCATTCCAAGTGCTTCTCAATATGATAAAATAACACATGATGATTATAGAAATGAAGGAAGAGGGGGCTATAGGGGTGGTAGGAATTACAGAGGAGGCAGAGGGGCTCGAGTTTATAGCAACTCAAACTACAACAATAATCACTCCAACCAATCTAGAAACTACAAAACTAACACAACAAGGAATAATTATCATGATGAAAATGTAGATACAGGTATGAAACCTCAAAGGTACCAACAACAGAGACAGAAATTGCACAACAAACCAGCTCAAGATTACCATGACAATTTAACCATTAAGTCTGAACCTTCAGATTATTATTCACAATATCCTTCATATGTCTACCACTATCCTCCAAAACTTTATCCATACAAGCAAAATAAGTCAAAAGGTTGGGCAGGATCTGAGTTCACGCCAGGTTGGAAGTCAGATGGGCCAATCAACCCTGAAGCTCCTCCATTCCACCCTTCATCCACTCCATCTAATCTCTCTTACCATCCCTCAACAACCACTTCGCTACATGCTTCTACTACAACTTCTCAACTACCCACTACAATCACTTATGCTTACCTCAATCCTTCTCAAATACAATATACCCCTTATATCACACCACCTCATCATTATAATCCTTATTTTCAACAAAAATGAATATTCATTTCAATTATTTACTTAGGAACTTCTTATTTAGTTGTAGAAGTTCGTGTATGATAAATGTCAATTATTTAAAAGGCTATTTAGTTTTGTTTTAAACTTGTTAATGTATTTGAAGCTGTGAGCATGTTTATCTGGAGCATAACATCAATGATATTAATCTATGATATTATATTTTAAATAAATTTGGGAAATTTCAATTTACTGCAATTGTCTATATATGTCGAAACCTTGTATCCGTGATGTTTTTTATATATCGTTTGGTGAGTTTGAAAGTAACTTCGAAGTATTAAGAAAAATTAAACATGCATTTGCTTTGCTTCCGTCCTGACATTGCAAGTATATTGTTGGGTAGGTTGATACTTTTTCGTTTATATATTTCTATAGTCAACTCAAAACGGCTATATCCTATGGTCGATCGAATAGGATAGTAGTTTTTCAGATCAATAATTGATCGACATAAAGGATGGTGATGAGATTATGTAGTGCGGTATTTATAAAGCGCTTTTCCTTATAGATCAAAGTAAACTCTAAAAATTTAATTAAGCGAAAAGACTAGAACAGGTGCTAATTGTCGGCCTGCGCGGAATCTAGCACGGTTACTTCAGCTACATAGTCAAATGCTTACCAGCTGAGCTATACGGGCTGAGATTTTCGAACTCAATTAAAAGGCCCCTATCCCGATAAAGGACGTTTTCCTTTCTTTTCGGTTACATTTCGATTGCAACATAGCAACCTTTAGTAGCGTAAAAGTAAGTTTGATTTTCAATTATCTCCACGAGCTTTTTCATTTTACTGATGAATTTTTTTATTAGTAATCTCGAACTTAAATTAATTTTTTCTATTAAAAATTTCATTTTTAAAATATTATTTATATTAAAATTTTATGATCAAGCTTTATACAAAATTTCATCTTCTCATCAGTGCTCATTAATTTATATATATTGAGACCTGTTACGTCCACCGGTGCAAAAAACAGCAAAACAATGTGATAAAGTAGGACGGCCAGAACCAAATAGGGATGGAAAAAACACTATTTATTAATTTAAATCCCGAAGGTTTCGTGAGACGAACTCGATAATGTAAGTCGTCTTACGAAAAGCTTCGGAATTTGAGTTAATCAATAGTTTGCGCTCGTTTCTCTCATACTACGCAATCCTATTTTGAATCAGCTTGGTAGTAGTGCTCTAAGTGTGCTTCATTTCTTTAAGCTCTTTGTCTACTGTCCGAAGTCATGTTGTTTTGGAACGGTCTCGTTTTGTTGGTATCCAATGAAAAGCTGTTCCGAATATGAAAGCTTTTGTTTCCAGGATACGGCCAATTTATCGTCATTACTTTGAGAGTCAACGATTAGGGGAGTGAAAGATCGTCTAATAGAACCTAAACTGATTTTAAATTAAAATTTTATTAGCTGTTTACATTTTAACAAAACGAACTTTAAAATTATGAGAATACCAGCTTACATTGTTAAGATAAAGTAGCGATACAAAATTTTAATTAAACCATCCAATGAAAGAACTTATATGAATGTTTACTCTTTAAAACCTGTTACCTTTTCCAAGCCAAAATAATCTATATACAAAATAAATAAAAGCTTCAAACTAGTTTAAAATTTTTTTAAAACAACCACTCCAATTAAACAATTTCACAGCGCAATGAGCTCTGAAGCGCATACGAATATTAATAATGATATAAACGATTTATGACTGAAAAAACAAGTTACGTAATTAAGAATGAAACTAAGCCATTGAAAAAAACTTCTAAAAGTAAAGTTCTAGCAGCTTTAAATTAAATTTTGAATAAACTTAAATCAATGAACGAAACATCATCAGATAATATTGATAATAATGAATGCCGTAATGGCATAAAGTACACAAGGATGTCCATAAGTATGAATGATGACAATGATGTAGGCGTTGTTGATGCCGTTAAAACACACTTAAGCAGGGATTGTGAGTCTCTTACCTTTCCAAACTGAAGTTCAATTAAGTTTATTGAATGAAATATCAACTGAATCGAGAACTCCGCATAATAAAAATTAATGCTCTTCAACTATACCAGTCTACTATAGTACTACACCAGTCAGTTAATATGTAAATTCAAACAATTAACCTCTTATTAACCTTTCTTTTGCACATTTAACATTACCAAATACATATATAATCTATTTTTGCTAATTTGAATTGCAGAAAGTTTAAATTAAAGTAATGTCACCTTTTGTTACATAGAGGTAAAAGAAATCGCAATAGAGCACTGTTTGCACACAACCTGCTACCACAGCAATCAGGTCAAAGAAGCCTTAAAGTGAATTCAGATATAATATATATATGTTGAATAATAAAGTAAATATTTAAAGTTATAAACGATTCAGGTTAATTCAAACTGAGTATCTTTCAAAGAAAGCACATTCAAACCATTTAACAGTAGAAATTTAGTTTGAACACCACACTTCTAACACTTTGATCAACAAATACCGATGATCATTGGCGAAACAAGTGATAGGCACATTGCATAGTTCATTTGAAACTTACTTGATATGAAACACTGATAAATAAAGATATCAATCTAGAAGAAACCTGGGACAGCTTCCAGTCACATTATCACGTTCATCACGTGCCTACACAGTATCAAAACTGCAATCATTGTTGCACTTCTGAAGAATACCATTGAACTTACTCTAAAACCAAAGAATCTCCAAAAAACAACCTTTCAAACATAAAAATTTTTATATTTTAAAATATGACTGGTACTGCAAATATACTCAGTACTCTAGGATTACTTATTTCTTAGAGAACCCTACACCAATTGTTTTATCAAGCTATTATGATCCAACAAGGTTCTTAAAAAAAGTTCTTTGTTAACAAAGAAATCATTCTAGAACCACAACTCAACACTCTGATGATGAAGATGAGATATATTTTTTTGCCTAAAAGAAATATGGAAAAAAAAGCGCTCAAAAGTACTTTCATCACAACGGTGAGAAACTTCACCTTTTCACCAAAATGAATATCCCCACCATAAGCGCATCAAAATTTCCGAAAATTCGTATCATCGCTTGACATGGACATTCACATTTTAATTTATAAGTTTAAACTGAATGATATTACTGATATTCAAATGATTGACAGAAGAGAATCGCCATCTTTTCATATTCTACATCAAAATATTATATTATAAATTGATTGCAGGTCATTATTAATTCTCAACTAAATAAATTTTTCACGTAAAAATCGATTTAATGATTTTTATAAAGCCCCCAAGCAGAAAACATTTTGAAAAAAAAAAATAATTTTAAAAAATTACTACTTGCAACTATATAATTAAATTCTATAGCGCTACGTATGAAATAACTTATACCTTCCATGTAATAGCGGTAGACCCAGTTGAAGATATATAAACCCCTGTAAATGCCCAAAGCAAACAAATAATGGCTCGTAATGGTCTCCGCCTCTCCTAAACAAACATACAATTAGCGTTAGATAGAGATTATAAGTGGTGTGAAGGTAAAGCACTAACCAGTCTTCGAAATCATGAAGAGTTGTGGCAGAATGGCGACAGACTCCAAGTAGATTGAAAACGTCCATAGTATCTGTTGATGCATTACTTTGTGTAGGATTTCAACTTTTTTTATTGTAGCCTTGCATAGTTTCCCAATTTAATAAAATTTTTCAAATGACTTTCTGGTTCTAACACATTTTTATCATAGAAATATGAGGGAAATGATATTATGAACATATTAAAAACAATAAAAAATTCTCAAAAGTTAAAAATGGCATCAAAATATCAATACATAGATGAATACACTCATGAATAATAGGACAGGTGTGAATAAAATAGTTTCATAATTATTAGTAAACATATCAGCTTATAATGTGAGCTCCCATATCCCTCATGCTATTGTACATAAATAATAAATGTATTATCTTGCATATATATTGTGACAATATTGATTCAATAATGTATATGCCTGATTTTTAAATATTTCTTCTTTTATACTTATATTTAACTATATTTCGACTAGGATATCAACATTACCACAATCATTAACAGGCTTTGGTATGCTAATAATTCATTTTAGATGATCTTCAACCTCCTTGTATATTTCAATTATCTTATTATATAAACTTGAACTAATTTGATAGAAAGACAAAAAAATTCATCTTAGATGAAAAGCAGCCAAAATTTTATACAATGCAGCGAGTTCAGTGCAAGATAGAAAAATACACAAATTTTTATAAATAATTGAGCAGCTTAAATTATCACAAGATTGTATAAGACAATCAAATCAAAAACGAGTATTATAACGGCAATAACTTCAAGGTTTCAAGACCACTGAGTATTATGAACTATAAATGCAAAATAAGCAAATGCAATGTAAGTTTTCATAGATATGACAATTTTAATGAGAACAATTCATCTTGCATACAACTAAAATTGAATGTTATAAATGAAAATATAAGTTTGTTGCAATGATAACAAACCTCAAGCAGAGAAAACTCATGGTTCACAAGTACAGAAAGACCAGCCACAGGGACCACCAAAAACTCTATTCTAAATGTGTCGTGGTTGCCATCATATGTCGCCTGTCATTGATTAAGAATTATAATAGTACATTAAATCCTACTATGAATACAATAAGATGAAAAAATAAATATGAAAAAAAATATAGGAGTTGTATTGTTTAATAAACAAATATTTTTATTAAATGTGCGTTCAAGCAAAAAATCTTTGTAAATTTTCAACAAAAAAAAAATCCATTGTATTTTTCTATTATATAGATTTTAGCTTAGTTTATTAAAATTTTTTGCCATTAACATGTTTCATTCAAATGTCATGGTACATGTGTTTCGAAATAATTTCATAAAACAAAGAAATTTTAATGACACCTTTTTTTATGAAACTAAAATTTAAAAAAAATTTAATTTAGTAATAAATCATTGGTATAAAATGATGATTTATCATTAGTATATACCAATGATTTAGTAATATACTAGTATATTCATCAGTATACACTAATAATTTTTGAAAAAGTTGAATTTGTTGAAAATTTTAGTTTTAATAAAAAAAATTATCAAATAAACTCCTCATTTTATGAAGTTATTTTGAAATAAAAAAAAATTGATATATGATCTCTGAAGAACTAGATGATACAAATACAACAGTATGAACTTATATGGTTGAAATTAGAGCAGTATTTTTTCATATATATCTTGATTTTCACAATCTTTATAATAAAGAAAATTTTATACACATTTATTGTTTTCCACAAAACTAATATTTTTGCTCATTTTGATTATAAACGATTTGATATAAAATGAGACAACCTTGAATTTTTGGTAAATAAGGTAGACAGTGATGTAGGAGAGGGCAAGAAATACCACTTTCATGGTTGAGTTGTACAGAGATACAAAGGTTGTAAATAAGTCCAAATACCTGAATTATCAGTATTCTATATATGCTCTATTTGTTCAATCCAATATCAATCAATAAATTGAAACAATGGTTGTTTTTTAAATTAAAAAAAATTAAATTTTGAGCTTAAAATTATATGATTTTACATTGATATTTTTATATTATGAAATAAAGTTGAAATTTTATGAATTTTAATGTGCTCATTGAAAGTTTTATTTTACTCAATATTTATAATGCCTGATCACACATCTAATTAATAATTTTTAAATTTGAAATTGTGTCAATTTCATTCACATAGTTTTTTTTCGTTTTTTCTAAAAAGGTTCAATTCCCATAATTAAACAGAAATTTATTTGAACAACTATGAGCATAGTTTCATGAAAAATAAAAAAATTCATTTGGAAAAATTCCAATATTTTAATTGCAAGCCAAATATAAGTTAACATCTTAAAAAATTATTGAAAACAATAGTTGATTTAACTTTGAGAGGTTGACTAGAAAATTTTTAAAAAGTGCTGAATTACTTCATTAAAGAATTTTCAAATTTTCATCTAAGTTAGCATATGCTTTTTAACATTTAAGACAAACAAATAAATGGCAAAAATTATCAATTTATTCCTAGATAAATGAAATTTATTAACTACCTAGTAGTGAAAACCATAGCAAACATTATTTGGGATTTGCCGGATACACCTGAAAATTGTGATAAACTAAGAATATCGATTCAAAAAGTAGCAAAGTAATAAAAAATATAAACCTGCACACGAACGAGTTTTCCATATTTTTAAAAGTAAAACGACTAAAGCGCCCAAATGGCTCAGATCTGCAACGATACGAAAAATATTCATGGCGGACCCGAGATATGTTTACCAAAGAAACTTGCGAATCTCTTCGTCAAACTATCATACGTGGCAGGCTTTACAACTGGGATGGAGAAAAAAATTTTTTTAAATTATAATGAATTATATACAATAATTTTTTTATATTTTTTTTTGAAAATTATGAAAAAAATAAAAATTATTTTTAAAAGATATTCGATTAATCCATTCGTTAAAAGTCATAAGAATAATTTACTTTTTATGTTTCATTTTTCTAACTTTAAAATTTTCATTCATTTATTTAATACTTTTTGAAAACTTTACTATTTTTTCATACGTGTTTTATAAGGTTAAATTGATTTTTCGAATGGTATTTACTTAGACTTATTCAATACACAAAGGCTCGTCAACTCAATCCACTAAAAAAAACAAAAAAGTTAAAAAAATTTAACTAACTATTGTTTAATTATTCATAACTGGAAAAGCGTTTTACCAGCATTTTATTAAATAAAAAAATCTGTAATTTTTTAAGCAAACACTAAACTGGTTTGGATGTAAAAATCTGTTGACACAAAGCCTACCCTTACACTTTGATATCATCAATTTTGGGTGAAATGAAGAAACTAGAAAATTCATTAGCCCCAATTTATTTGGAAGAATATATAGAACAAATAATTTTTTTGTCCATTTACGTAAAATCTAAGCAGTATATTTAATTTTTTTTGAATATCAATTGTAAATCACGAACAAACTTTGAATTCATAAAGATCGTGACTAAGTAATGAAAAAATTATATAGTTTGACAAGATATGTTATAAAATGAATTAAGTTGAAAAATAATTCATACGGGTCGGTGGAATCAGTCAAAGCCAGGTTACATAGTGTTCTTATACTTTCCATATAATAATAATAATAATAATAATAATAATAATAATAATAATAATAATAATAATAATAATAATAATAATAATAACAGCAACAACAATAATAATAATAAGGATAATAATAATAATAATAATAAAAATAATTAGTTATTTATATAGCGCCTTTTACGCATCGTTCAAAGGCGCTCTGCTATGAACTGCTTGAAAAGGTAGGTTTTCAAATTTCTAAGAAAAATAGAATAAGAAGAAAATTTAAGATTAGAAGAAAGAAAGTTCCAGAGAAGTGGACCAGAAAAAGAAAAAGCAGATTTCGCATAGGAGTGAGAGAGAGAGATAAAGAAAAGTTGAAAACGAGTAGAGGACCGTAGGCCGGCACGTTTAGGAGAGAGTAAGAGGTTAGAAAGATAGGAAGGCAGAGTGAGAAATTTTATACATAAGAGTACAGATTTTGAAAGAAAAGCGAAAATGAGGAGGTAGCCAGTGAAGATCGACAAGAGATGGAGAGATATGGGAGAATTTAGGAGTATGTGAAACCAGGCGTGCAGCAGAGTTGAAAGCTTCAATTAGAGGGTAGAGAGTAGATTTAGGAAGATTAAAGTACAAAGAGTTGCAGTAATCAAGTCGAGAGAGAACAAGAGAGCAGACAAAAATCTTAAGAGAGGCATCATCGAGATAAGAAGAGATCTGTCTGATACGACGTAGGTGAAAATAGCAAGAAAAAGCAACAGAGAGGATTTAAGGATAAAAAAAGAGAAGAATCGAGGAGAAAGCCAAGACAGCGAATAATGGAGGAGGGATAGATAGTTAGGTCAGGAATTATAATGGGAGGGAGAGAGGAAGGAAGAGACTTAGAAAGATAGATAAAATTAAATTTCGAGGGATTAAGTTTTAGATGCATGGAGTCGCTCCATAAAAGAATAGAAGAGAGACAGAGACTAAGCCTATCGAGAGTAGAAGAAAGGGAAGAAAGAAGCAAAGAAGAGAAGATGTAGGTGTCGTCGGCAAAAAGCTGACTTTGGAAAGAAAAAAATTCGATGAGACAAAGGAGCTGAGAGGTATAAAGAATATAGAGAAGAGGTCCAAAAACAGATCCCTGAAGAACACCAAAAGGAACAGAGAGAGGAGAAGAAGAAGAGTTATTAATAGAAACAGCGGAGAACGGTTAGAAAGATAGGAGGTAAGCCAGGAAAGTGAGGAGCCGGAAATACCGAAAGAGGAGTTAAGATGCTGCAGTAAAAGTCAGTGGTCAACAGTATCAAAAGCAGAAGAGAAGTCAAGAGAAAGGAGAAGAGAAAGCTTACCAGAGTCGGAAGCTAGAAGAGATCATTAGAGATTTTTAAGAGGCAGGTTTCAGTAGAGTGAGAGGATCGAAAGCCGAATTGGGTAGGGGGAAGAAGGTTGTTAGAAAGAAGAAAGTTTGAAACTTGGATGTAAATAGCTTTTTCGAGAATTTTGGAAAGAAAGGAAAGGTTAGAAATAGGACGGTAGTTGGAGATGATAGAAGGATCGAGAGAAGGTTTTTTCAGTATTGGAGTAACGATAGATAATTTAAAGAAGGTGGGAAATTTAAAAGTAGCTAGAGAAAGGCTAATAAGATTGAGAATAATGGGATAAAAGAAAGAGGAAAGATCATTAAGGATTTTTGAGGAATAAGGTCAAGGGAGCAGGAAGATGAAGATACAGATTTGATGATGGAGATGAGGTCTATGAAGGTGATAGGTGAAAAGTGAGAAAGAGAGACAGAGGCAGGAGAAGACGCTGGAGGAGTGTGAGATGATGAGCGATTAGTTCTAATAGAAAGAATCTTGTTGTGGAAATAGTCATGAAAATCTTGAAAAGAAAAAGGAGGAGGAGGGGATTGTTTGGAAAGAATGCAATTGAGATTTTTTCAACGAGAGGAAGAAGAGGAAGCAGAGTTGATGGAAGAAATAAGAAAATTTGAGTGTTTGGAGTGGAAGAGAGAGCTATAGGTTGATAGGTGAGAAAGCCAAAAAACATGAGAAGAAGAAGAATGAGAAGAACGATAAGAACGTTTGAGCTTGCGTAAAGTACGTTTGGATGTGACGCATTCACCATCAAACCAAGGAGCTTTGAAGGAGGAAAGACGGTAGGTAAAAGATTTAATGGGAAGAAGCACATTTAAAGTATTAGTGAGAAGAGAGTCTAGAGCAAGAACAAAGTCATCAACGTCAGTGAAAGAAGAAGAGTCAAAAGAAGAAGCCGAAAAAAATTGGATGAAAAGTGTTTTGTCAAGTTGAGACCAAGAGCGAGTAGCTACCTTGACAGTAGAGGAGAGTTTGATGGGGCTGGTAGGGAAAGAAGATGAATAAAGTAGTGATCCGAGAAAGAGATTGGGTGAGCAAGAATACTAATTGGGTTGATAAAGGATGATGTGATGAAAAAATCAATGGTGTTGCCAGAGGAATGAGAGGGAAATTGACCGTGTTGGGAAAGTGTTCAAGAAGTTCTAGAAATTTGTTAGTGTAGAAATTAGTTTTGATGTTAAATTGGATGTTGAAGTCACCTACAATATAAAAAGAAGAGGAAAGAGTATATAAAAATTCAAGTAAGAGGAGAAATCATTAATAAATGAAGAGAGAGAAGAAGAAGGAGGTCAATAAATAACAGCAATAAACAGGGTGAGAGTACCAAATTTAAAAAAAGAGACAAAGAATTCATAAGATTTAAAATTAGGATGAGAAGTTTTAAAAGAGGAAAAGGTAGATTTGTAAAAAAGACAGATTTCTCCATAAGTGGAAAAAGAGGTAGAAAGGGGATTTCGAGGAGCACAAGCAAGTTCAAGGAAAGAATAAGAGGGAGGACAAGCAGAGATGAGAAAAGGAGAAGAAGCAGCTTCATGCCAGGTCTCATGAGAGCTAGAAAGTCAAGGTTGGAGTCAGAAAGGAGATTGAACGCATTTTTTATCAAGAGATTTTACGTTGAGAAAAGATATATTAATGGATTTAAGAAGTTTAGAAGAGTTGTGAGATGAGTTGGATAAATTAGCATTGAGAAAAGAAGATTTAGATTTTAGGTGAGAGGAAGAGATAGGAGAGAAGTGAGGGAATGTAGAAGTGGAGAAGGTAGAAGTAGTGGATGATGAAGTACTATTGAGAG
Source organism: Pterobdella sp. o SKG-2022 (assembly GCA_964035795.1). Taxonomy (NCBI): domain Eukaryota; kingdom Metazoa; phylum Annelida; class Clitellata; order Hirudinida; family Piscicolidae; genus Pterobdella; species Pterobdella occidentalis. Next base: position 6,125,946 of record OZ038322.1, read on the forward strand.
CAGAGGAACTACAAGATTTGAGATTATTGAAGAAAACGCGCCGCTTGACAGTCCGAGAAGGAGAAGAAGAGAATTCAGAGATACTAAGTAGAAAATCCCAAGAGCAGGGCATAGGTTTAGAGTAAATAAGAGAAACAAAAAAGAAGAAGAAAAGAATTAAGGTTTTGTAAAAAAATAATAATTAAATAGACTAATGAAAACAAAAAATTGAAAATGAAATACCTTAAAAAGAAGAAAAAGCAGTTTGTAGCAAAAACAAACCAATAGAACAGCTGCTAAAAGTGAACCCATATTGGTATATGTTTCTAATGGTGGACCTCATGGAATTCAGAAGCTAGTGCACTCAGTGTTGCAGATAAAATGCTTGAGTTTTATCTTGAATGTTACGTGAAAAATTAAATTCCGAAAAAACTTTATGATTGCAGCTGGGTAATAAGAAAAACATGAGCTATAATAGTTTTTCCTAGCTCTTGAGTTGTTTGGGCACGCGGTATAAAGCCAAAAAAGCTTTCAAAATTTTCATGTTACATATAGCAGCTCAGTAATTAAAAATAGAGGCAGAGAGCAACTAAGTAGTTAAACAGAAAACTGATTTACTTTTGGAAATGATGAAATCGAAATATAAAAAAAGACAGAAATGGAAATATTATTAATTTGGCTTGCTAAAATAGTAGATAGTACATGGTGGAGTTTTACTCTAAAATGAACTGGCCTGCATGGCTAGAGACAAGATCACTCTGAAGGGTGGATGACTGGATCACGTGAAAAAAGAGCTTTATAAGAAAAAATCGTTTTAAAGATGGTGAAAAAAGTTGAAAGCAGTTGGAGCTATTTGTTAACTCACTTTTTCAGAAGTCTAGAATTCGTGTAAGAAATGGTTGACTGAGAAACAGCACATGTAATAGTTATTCTGAAAGAAAAAGCCTAGATTGCAGCTGAAGAGGGAGAATAGTATGTCATTTGACGGTTATGAGTTTTGCTCTGATGTCTTTTTTTAATTTATATTAAACCTCATAGTTGAACTATCAAACCTCTAATGAAAACGACTACTGCGTACACCGTCAAGATTGACTATTATTGTAATCTTAATTGAGCCAAATAATTAAAGATTTATTTATATTTAAAGAAACAATGCTGTTCGAAATGATTCTGAGACGTGTTGATTGTGGTTGCTGGATGACCAAAAAAAATTTTTTTAGTGCTTTTTATATAGTTTTTTAAAGTTTAAGTCAACTATCAGAAACTCAGCGCGTAGTTAACATATAGTCAAGCTCCAAATGAGAAACTCTGCAAGGGTTTCAACCCAGCGTCAATCCATAAATCTAAGTCATCCTACCGCTAACCTTCTGCGTGTTTTGTGCTAATTTAATGAATTATCCAATCATAAAAATTCAAAGTGACGACAAGTTTTTTTATTAAAAGTAAAATCAATTTTCATAGGTCAGTTCCAGCTCTCTGCCGCGCTAGAGCTGGAAGTATGTTAACCAAAGTAAGCTGATAGAAGCACAAACCCATTATTCTATTATAAATTCCATTATATGCAACTTATAAAATATTATCAGCTTATTAACTTTTCATATATTACCATAGAAACGCCTAAATAAATGGATATGTTTTGAAAGCAATACAAACATCTTTCTCACAATTCATTTTATTTCCTTTATAAAATAAGTGTATGTTTTATTTATATAATACATTAATTAACAATATCAGTTGTTATACGGTCTATAAAATAGTGGAATTATCAATCTGGACAAATCTTTAAAATTTTTTAATTGAATTCCGTGTTGTTAGAGCCCTTTACTTGAACCGATCTAAGGCAAACAGTTCTTGATTAGAAAAAAAACAAGGAATTGTTTAAAGTAATAAAATTTGTTAATTTTTAAGCATTTTTAATGGTTTTTTTTTGTTGGTTACAACAAAATGGTTTATTGATTTCCTAAGTTTAAAGTTTTTCGTTGTATAAGATCTCGTTATCAAGTATAGAAGTTACTGAACACTGTAAAATTTTATTCGTTTAAAACGGTATTTTTCAGTAAAAGTGCTACACTATTAAATACCTTTGCAACCAAAAGCTTTTGAAAAGATAAACAAAACTTTTTAGTGTTTAATATTTCATGATTTGATAATAATTAATTGTATTCTATAATAATTAATTGCGACCTATAATGTTAAATTTTAGAGATGACAGGACTTCCACGAGAAGTTTTGAAATGGTTACAGCATATAAACCTGTCTACCTCAGTTCAAACCCCACACTGGTCTGTGTTTCATAAAGCCATGTACAATTTGTATAAAAATTTGTACAATTTTCATAAGCCTGTTTTAATCATACGAGACCATCTAAATCTTCCACCAGTCTCTATTGCATGTTAAACATAAAAATTATTTTTTTAAGATTGAAATTGTTCAATTAATTATGATGCTTAAACATGAATTCACAGGGACCTGCGAAATGGGTATTTGGTGGGAAAGATAATTAACACCTACTATCCAAAGCTGTTGCCAATTTTCACCGATGATAGTGATGTGAAGAGATTCAAACGAAATTGGCAGTTGATAAAACGGGTTAACTAAATTTTTCAAAGTTTTTATAGAATTCTTTAGGTCGTTTCCTAGTATATTGCGATCAGATGATATGCCAATAACACTTCAAGATTTCACGGCAATTAATTTTGCTTAAGCTTTAGTTTTATTGTTAGTTAAATATTAAAAGCCAATATGCATGATAATTTCAAAGACAAGACATTTTTATATTTAGATCTTATTGAACAATTTCGACTTTTTTTCGGTCCAAAAGGATAGAACACTAGCTTTTTAACCATAATCACAATAATTAAATGTTTTAATGAAAATTTTCATATTATTATATTGTTCTTATCTTCTATTAAATCGATTCAACAATGTTTCATCGATTTTAATTTTTTCAAAGAATTTAATTTGATTTTTCTTCTTTGCTATTTTTTTTTTGAAGTCTGTATCTAGATCTAAAAATTGTGCATTGGAATTTAAGATAATCTTTGCCTTTAATCTTTAAAACGCTTGCTACAAACTTAAGATAACGAAAACACATACTGGAAGGAGTGCTAACTCTAGTCTGTTGACTTTAAATATTAATCTCCTAGTTTATAACTAATCGAGCTACTTTATTCTCCTTTTACAACTCGGCTTATTCATAATCAACTGAAATTAAATCCAAGCAAAAACGAAGCCAGTTTTTTGGGCTTTTCTTCTCTTCTATCAAAGTTTAATTTTTCTTTGATTAAATCTTTTTCTTTGTTAATTAATTCAAAAAATTTTTCATAATTGAGATATTACAAACTAAATCCATCAAAAAATGGAAAAGACATAAAATAAACATGATTCGTTGAGGCATTGAACCGGATGGGCGTGAAGATACCAGACTGCCTGATAGATGGAGTTATGTTTGGTAAGGTTGGAGCTTCTAGCATGCTTCTCAACAGACTGTACACTCAACTCACGAACAAACCGTTAATATTTGCACATAAAATACTTATACTTCTGTTCTTATTATTATATTTATAATCGTTTTTTTACTAATATAAATTGAACATGAATATATCTAAAGCTTTCTGATTTTGATGAGTAAAAAATCAGAAAAAAATTGAACAAACCCTCCAGGCTTATCTTGAAGGAATGCCAACGTCCAGACTCAAACTTCGTGGATATCGGATACCAAGTTATATTCTTTTTATTAATTAAATAAAATTATACCAAATCAAGTCTGAATACATAGTTTATGAGTAATTTTTTTTATACTCATATATTATTATTAATTGAACAATTTACACGATAACTGATTTTATACAGTTTTATCCTTTAATCAACCTTTTTATACTATATAGAATTACCTTCAGTAAATCGAGTATGTTTAAAATTAATTTGTGACAAAAATTATAACTTATACTTTTTATATTTTCTGTTTTTTCAATTCCATATTTTAACTTTAGAGTATTTCTTAAACAAAATAGTATACTTGAATTTTTCATACTCCAGAACACATTGCCCCTGTACGCCAGAAACAACATTTCTGCCTCTTTAAGAACTAACTTTCCAGATGCAGAAAGAAGCATTTATGATGAATTACTAACAAGAAAAAAAGTAATCTATTTACAAAACCATAATTGAGAAGCTTTAATTATTAATAAATTTAGTTCTAATCTAATTACTTTTCGGCCCGCATACTTCAGCTGGTGAAGCATTAGACTAATTATTTAAAGTTAACGGGCTCGATCCTTCGTAGGCCGTCAATTAAGTAGACAAGAAGTAGCGCCCTATGAAACATCTGTTGAGCTAACAAAGCCCCAATATGGGAATATGAGTAATGAGTTATACACAAACTCCTCTTACTGTTAAAAAACCCTCTAAACAGTCATACGACATAATAGGAAGATACAAATGCTTCAAAGCGTCGCAGAAAACTGGTTGTGAAAGGGCTTTTAAAATGCCTTCCATTCAAGAACAGGTTTGTAGACTTACACCTCCTACCAGTCTCGTTTTCCTACCAATCGATGCCACGGTATGGGGATTTATTTAATGCAACTTTTTGGTTTATGCTTAAGAAAGGAGAGTTTTTAATGCCTTTGTTTGAAATATATATTTTTGATATGCTAGCCTCCCAAATAATTTACGTTAAAATAGTATTGTTAAATGAAGAAGTCTAGCTTATTGAAGCTTTAGTTTTCTTTAAACTAAATTTATGTTAAAAACCTCTCAATTTTGACCATAAAATCAAAAACTATTGAACAAAAGATACGTATAATTTTCTAAAAGATAGCTGCATAATCACATTCAACATTTACATTCATGTTTGTACAAGACAAACACTCATTTTTATTTTTAAAAAATTTCACGAAGTTTCTTTAAGATTATCTTACATTTTCAAGTACCTTTTCGGTCTTGTTTCCTACAATTGTGTCATTCAACCTATACTACTTCATACATACTCAATTATTTATCATATAAAACCTATTTTTTAGATATACTAATTTTAATTTTGATGACTAGATTTGTAAATTTAACTAAGAAGACAAGAATTTTTTAATAAAATTATTAAGAAAAGAAGCTATAATTTACGATGAGTTTATCTTTATCAGCAAACGTTAGCTCATGAAGCCATGTGTGACCTTGTTTGTTGCGTACTAGTTCAGGTTTCATAGCACAGGTTATATGCAAGAAGCATGTGATACTATAAGACTGAAGTAATCAAATTAAGAAAAACACAAAAAAAGTCTTAAGTATTTTTAAAACATATACTTTAAAGATTAAAGTAGTTTTGTAGAAATACTTCGTTTTGATAGTAGACAAAAATCAAATTTTTTTACCAAAAAACCTGAAAATATTGTTTTTGTGCTTTTTTAAATTTAAATATTGACTGATTTGTAAAAGAGCTGAATAAAATTTTGAAACACAGAATAGCATCACGACTGACCTTTGAAATATGAGTCAAAACGAGACTAAAACTTCCATGTCTATATGGAATTCCATATATGAGCTCACTCACTAATTATCTACATCGTTCAAAAGTGTATTACACGCCGTGATCTGTTATTGATACTTGAAGGATCAACTAAATAAATATAAATCTCTGAAATATTTTATTTGTTACTGGAAATTATTGGATGATGCATGTCTTCAAAAATTGAAATCTTTGTAAAGTTCTACACATAGCAAATAGGCTTTAATGACAAAAACTTCCCTGCTCGGAATATTCCATAAAAATATGATTCACCATTGAAATGCTCTGTTAATGATTAATTACGTTTTTTAACTTACAAACAGGAGTCATTTTGCACATTTATTTTCAATAAATTTGAAAACTCTTAAGGCAAATGTCCATATAAAATAAATATTATAGTAATACAGTTTTTTATTAATTTGTCATTCTCTGTTTTGAACAGCAAATAACTAGGATATCGTTTGATTAACTTGAAAGCTATTGAAAGCATTACAAATGAATGGTTAATTTTCCACAGGAGACCTGCTGAAAGTTGAAGTCATTAGAAATTTTTGCACCGTGTTTTTTATTTTTTTTACTATCTTTTTTTGTTCGTTCAGCATTTTTAAATTGATTTTTTGTAACAATTTCACATTTATGAATCATATTTTGAAAAAAAATTATAAATTTTTGTTAATTAATTAACTTGAAACATCTCAAAAAGATTAAAACTCATAGAAAAGATTGTGGGGCATAGAATGATTAGAACCTCGAGTTTAATAAAACAATAAAAGTAGTCTCAAAAATTTTCAATGATCATGGGTCAACAAAACTGAAACTTGTTGACTTGACGTAGTGAAACGTCGAGGGTGAAATAATATCATTGAAGTTTAGCACACCAGTGTCTATATGATGGTGAAAAAAGAACGATTTTGGCTTGTTTGAATGCCACTTCTGGTACATACGTTTCCCAAAACTACAATTAACTACAGATACGACACGAATTCTGTTTGAAGTTTTTGAAACCGTAGGAATAAATTCATTTTTCACCTCAATTGTGAATCTACTGTAATAATGAACGAGGGTATAAATCATGCACGTGTAGGTCATGGGGATGATAAATGTGTGTGCAAAGATAAGATTAGTGATAGGCCGATCAGTCAAAAGTTGTGAATGAACTGAAATATAAAGGCTTTTAAGATCTCATGGTAATATTAAGTTTTATATATCCATCTAGATGAATAAGTTTTTTGAAAATTGGGGAACAAGTGCTTCCTTTTGTTTATGAATTTTGGATATTTTGCTAGTTTTTTATTATCATGAATTCGTGTACTGAACTTGTAAGTTCTCGTGAGCCTGCCTGTAAGAAGTGACTGAGCATCCAAGAGTACTAAAGTATGAGTGTTTGACTTTGTTATGTAGATATAATAATGGTTAATTCATTAGTTTAAAGTTTACTCATATTAGTTTTTATTGTAGTTATATATCTGACCTGTTGCCAATAGTTGTGATTTCCACGTTTATACTTCTGTTAGCTAATAAAAACGAAAAATTTTCTCTGTGAAATTCACGAAATTGACATATACAAAATTTCTTTCATAAACATATAAAACGGCTATGACTTTGCATTAAAAACAGGACTAGCAATACTGAAAAGTTGTAATCCCGTCGCTTCACATGTTTTAAAACCAGTTGAATTTGTTTGATAAGTTTCATTTCCACTGTCGACAAGAATTAGTCTTGTGAAGAGGCACAATTGTCAATTTATATGTGGAACAGATACATATAAAGTTTTTAACGTAGAAACGTAACTAGTATAAATTTATATAACTAATATAAATCAAGCAATTATCCAACTTCCTTTCAGAAATGGTGTACAAATATTGATATCAAAGAGCAACTAATGGTTCTCTCGGTTTAACTTTTAATGTAATGAGGTATTTATAAAGCGCTTTCCTTATAGATCAAAGCGCTTGCTACAAATTTAATATAGCGAAAACACACTGTGGAACAGGTGCTAATTGTCAGCCCACGCGGGATCAAACCCGGTAACTTTAGATAATTAGTCTAATGCCCAACCATTGAGCTATAGGGGTCGACAATTTTATGACATTAGATTTTATAATTGTTTTTATGCCAAACTAAGCACCAATTAGATTCATTGGAAGAACTAGAAAAAGGTTGAAATTTTTATTTAAAAAAACATCATTTCAAAATAAATATTTAATTTACAATTAAATGAGATTTAAGAAATTATTTAGCTCTTTGAGGTTTCGCTTTCCTTCTTTTTCTTTTAAACAGATAAAGCGAAATAAACTGTTTATAGAATATATACAAAACAAATAGAATACTTATGATAGATATGATTGGAAACAAACTTAACGAACTGTTAATATCAGTATTTGACTTTGAAGTGTTGTTCTCGAATATTAGTTTATTATTGTCATATACGATAGCTTCGCTCTTCACTCTGTTTTCCTGGTCTGTATAGTTGTCTTCAGTAAAATCTTTTTCGTAGTGTGCATCATCACTCATAGCAAATTTTCTATTAATGCGAAGTAGTAAGTCCTTCTTTACCTCCCCATATGCGCTACTTCTGTGTTGAAGACATGGTTATTCTTCATGGATAGTATTGTTGAGTTATACGGTAAATTAACTATATGAAATAAACTTATTTTCAAGCTGTATTCAGATGATGAAGACAAAAATTCTCAGCTACCATGAAAACAACTAATACAAAAACAGTCGGAAGCTTAACAGACCGATACAACAAAAAAACTTCCTAAAACGCAGACAACTCAATAGAAAACTTGTGAAACCATACACCACAATTATTTATGATAAAATCCATATAAAACACCAACATTGAGGGATTTATAAAAAAAACTAAACTCAAAAATTTTCAAAGTTTGAAAAATAATTGTCATATGAAAGATTGGTCAATAAGTCCATTATCTAACCACTCGAGTACAAACAAATGTTTAAAGCCAACAAGCAAATTTCTTATGATTATCAGGCATAATATTCGTTTTTTATGAAAGCTATCGACATAGATGAGAACCCAGGGCGTTTTAAAAATTGAATCGAACTTTCTAGCAAAGGCATTCAAAACGTCATAAAAGCAACAACATATAAAAAATTCCATCAGCAAAGATGAAGAAGGAAAGACACTAAGATGATAATCTATGGTTAATCGAATGTAATGTATCACTCTTCTTTGTAGATCGAAACGCTTGCTACAAATTTAATATAGCCCAAAACCCCTTTAGAACAGGTGCTTATTGCCAACGCAGGATCAAACCCGGCATTTTTAGATAATAAGTGTAATGTTCTACCAGCTAAGCTATATGGGCCCACGCAATAATATCTTAAATAACTTCAAAAATACTCACGATGTATGACGACTTTTAAGAGAAGCAGGACTAGCGTGGATGGGGACGTCGATGAGACGTGGTGGAAGCCAGGAAAGGTGTTGACATGGGGGACCCTGCTTCACTGACTTCCTTTTCGGATCTCCATTCATTACTTTCGAGTATTTATACAAGTCACTACCTGCCAAACAATAGTGAATGACACTTTGAAAATTTTTTATTGAGTTTAATTATTTTTGACATTAACTTCGGGGTTTGATGGAATATATTAATTAGAACAGAGGTATAATTTTTTAAGTGTATCAATAAAAAATTTCAGCTATAATAATGTTGATAAAAATAACAGTTTAGAGTAATTTATCAGAAATAAGTTCTAGTTCCAAAATATTTATATAAATTCCTCAAAAGTTTAGTTAAATTTTAAAACAATTAAAACTAAAATTGTAATGACCGAAACAATACGATATACAACCTTGTAGTCTGGTTGGTAATTTTTGAGATTCTGCATTGAATTTTATATCTTTATTTATAGAATTTCTGATCACTGGGGATAGAATTCCGTGCAAAGCATACTCCAAAAACGAATCCAATAGCCAAAAGCAATCTAATGGTTAATTTATTTTTGCAGAAAATTAGACGTACATGATCAAAGTGTTAGCCTACAAATGATATGGTGTAATGCGACAAAAAGGTTTTTAATGACGATTTTTTTAAAATTCGAAAAGCTTCATAATGAGTTTTTAAAAAAACTTGTGTAATAATTAACTATAAAACCTAACATTATTTAACAACCTATTTGCATATGATTTCCATCTAAACAGTTGGAGTCGCCATAAGCGATCAGTCTGCCTGGCCTCATGGCCTTTGACTTTGCTGAATTATCATTTAAATTACCGCCTCTTATATTATTACTATTTTCCTTTCCATTATTGCTGAGTTTACTGAGAAAAATGTGACGTTTTTGTTCTGTGTTTTGATTATTTTTATCCGTTTCTTGATGGCTTTTCAAATCTTTCAAAATTGTGATTTTTTTACCGTTATCTTCAAACCCATTTGAAGTGACTTCTTCGACACTTTGGTTGGCAAAAACACCATTTGAGTTGTCAATATTTACATTAGTGGTCTCTTTTATTGAAGTAGTTTGTGGTGAATTGATAGATTTCAAACTGTCATTAGTCTCTTTGTCAAATTTAACTTTAGAATCTTCATTGTTTTTCACTTTCATATTCACATCTTCCACATCAGCATCTTTAATCTCTATATTCCTTTTTTTACTTTTTTCTTTATTTACCAAGCTTCTCTTCTCTCTATCAATATCTTCATCTCTTTCAGAGACTCTATTTGAAGTAGGTGTAGTTCTTTTAACTTGGTACAACCCCATAATAGCTACATCGTGTACCAACTTTGTCTCAGCTTCTACTATTTCTGATCCCTGGTCTTGTAGATCTCTAGTGATTACCAAGCCATCAGAAGGGAAATTAACCAAACTTGTTCCTGAAGCATAGTAAGTAGTGTGGTGGCCCAAATAGAATGTGCCTTCATAGACATTGCTTCCAAAAGTGATATTCCAGGGGGCAAAGAGGTTGTTGAGAGCAGGAATGTTGGAGCCTCCAGTGTTCGGCATCCACCATTGACGAGTGTTCTCATCAAAAAACTTTATTTTTTTCATAACATCCACATTATACCAATCAGCAAAAACTATAACAGATAAACCCTGCGTGATAAGTTATAATTATTCAATTTTAGCTAAAATTAGGGTTTAAAATAAATCAATTTTAGAATAAAACGTCTTTAACCTTATAAGTAACATCATTGTATAATTTGACAATATCACTCGTAAAATATTCTTCTTCAGGATCGATCAACAGTAGAATCCCATAATGAGAAGCATCAAAGCAGTCAAAATGCTCTCCTAGAACCTCCACAAAGTACCCATTAGATCTCAAATGATGGTACATGTGCACAAAATTTGTGTGGATGTGGTCTGCATTCCAATCTAAAGGATCGTTCTTCATCTTCAAATCATCACGAGGAAAATATCCTGATGGATAACGAAGATTGTGGAATTGATCCCACAAAATTCGTCTGTTTCTAGGCGGTGTAGGGATTATGACAACGCGGATTGGAAATAATATAGTAGATTTCAAAGTTTTGTTATCGTTATTTTTATGTTCCGACTCAACAGTGAGCACAAGCTGGCCAGCTGCTTCCCCCTCCCAGTCTTTGGCATGATCCAACACTGATATGTACACTGCCATGTATCCGAACCACGGCCACAATAATGATGAAATTGACACTGATACCGATATTTTATCACCGTTGTCCTTTCTAAATGGTTGCCAAATCACTTCTTCTCTTATTTTACCTAAAAAGTTTAAATCAAGAAAATATAGTTTACGAAAAAAATTTATACAAGCTAAATAATTTTTTTAGTTTATCATAAACTTGAAACCTCGCAAGCTCACCTGAAACACTCAGTCCATTAAGAATCGTGACATTGATCACTGTGGGAATGCCTCCGTAATACAGTGGTTGAGAACAATAGGGCCACATGTAAGGACAATCAGTGAAGTCTATATAACTGGGAAATAGAGAGGCAGTAGGTTTGTAGTTTTTCAAATACTGATAAGCTCCTAAAACGTTCAACTTGCCGGCTCCCTGTTCAAACATGTTCACGTCTTCCAAACGATTAGCAGAGGAAATGAGGGCTTGCTTGAGTGAGGCAGGGTTTATTAAACTTTTACGTTCAGCAGGGACTGTACTCAAGAGCAGTGTAATCACTCCGGCCACCACGGGAGATGCCACACTCGTGCCTGACAGACTCCGACAACCTCCCCCCAGTGCTGACCCTCTCACTCCTGAACCATATGTCACTATGTCAGGTTTAACCCGTCCATAACCTAATGGTAGTTCCCAAGTAGTCATTCCACGCGATGAAAACTTTGCGATTTCATTATCGAAATTGATGCCACCAACGCCAATAACATCCAATTGGTCTGCAGGATTGTTGAGGGTGCCGTAAAGAGATCCATCATTCCCAATGGCAGACACCATGATTATGTTGTTTGCAGTCAGTTCCCACACTTTGTCAACAAAAGGTCGATCCATAAAGTCTGGGCCTCCAATACTTAGATTCAAAACGTCAACTTTTCTCAAAATGGCGTAATTGAAAGCATCTAAAAACCATGATGTATATGATATTTGTTTTTTTGTGAAAACTCGGAAAATGTGAAGCTTTGAATGTGGTGCAAATCCAAGGCAGTCTTTTGAACTGGCAACCACCCCAGCAACAAAGGTCCCGTGTCCCAGCTCATCTCTGAGATCCATTTATTAACCGTCAAAAGTTTTGATATATTACAACTGAAAACTACATTTTATTTTTATCAAAGAGTTATGATGAGGCTGAAATTGTGGAAACTTATAGCTTTTGATTTCTAATAAATTTAATAAAATCCTTCATTTTTAAACTTAAAATTTGAAATGAGTAAATATTGAAAGACATGAAAAACTAAGCATTTAGAAGATTTTTATAGAATATAATATATGAACAACTGAATAAATTTGAATAATAAGAAAGCTGCATAAAATGCAAAATAAAAAAATCAATTTTAGTTACAAGAGTAATACTATAAAATAAAAAATTCAAATTTTGTTGTTTTCATGACTCACAATTTTGAGGCTAATTGTTCACAAAGGAATACAATAGCAATACCAAAGTAATAAAAAAATTTTTCATATTATGAAGCTACTTAAGCCATAAAACAAATGTAGAGTTTTTCGATCACTTTTTAAATCTTTGCAATCACTTTTAAAATTTTTGCAATCACTTTTTAAATTTTTGCAATCACTTTTTAAATTTTTTCAATAAACTATAAAAAAAAATTTCAATAAGAACCTCAATAAATATTTTCCAAAATTTCAAATGAAAAGTTTCTGATGATTATAGACAATAATTTGAAAATCACTCTAGGGCAATTCTACAAAAGAAATTTGTTCCATGCTGTTAACGCTATTATAAAAAGTTTTTTAAAAACCGGTAAAACTATGAAGGCTCAAATGGGAGGTGACAAAAAATCCAAACTTTCTCCGAAAGTGAAAGTCATTTCTGCAGCACGTTGATACAGACTGCACAAGAACTTTAAAAGAACTTAAAGAATGGGTTCGAAATGAACATATGATTGAAGTTTTTCTCAGCACAATCGACCGGGCACTTCGAAAATACCACTATACTCTGAACAACTAGACAGTGGTTTTAGAGAAAAAGAATTGTGTGAATTAAAAAAGAAAAGAGTAAAACATGCTAAAATTTTAGGATCATGAAGAACTAACGAAAATTTTTTTTATTAGAATTTTTATAAATATTTAAAAAATTTTTTTAATTATTTTCCGAATTTATTTATTAAAAATATTTTTTTTCAGTTTATCGAAAATATTTAAAAAGTGATTGCAAAGGTTTAAAAAGTGATTACAAAGATTTTAAAAGTGATCGAAAACCCTATATAATGGTAAAACTAAGTAGCTGTAAACAATTTCCTACCAACCTGAAGTTATTTTCATCTGTCCAATCAGTTCTATCGACCACAGTCTCTTCCAAAAAATGTGGATGCTTTTCTTCCAATCCTGTATCAAAGATGGCTACTTTGACTCCTCTTCCTTTGAAGCCCATCTTCCACAACTCATCTGCATGCAATGCACTGGTTATTTGCTCATAAGAGGTTGCTTTCAAAGACTTTCTGCTTTTGAATATTGATGAATTCCAAAAGTTTTCATTTTTATTTGTTAAGCTTCTTTTAAAAAATAGATTCTTTTTCTTATCAATATTTATATTATTCTTTGATGGATTTTTTTTAATTTGTGAAAATTTAGCAGTATTGTCTTGAAACTTCAAGGTTCGTTGTATTTGCTTATGAGACCATACATGTTTCACAAGAGGATGGGCATTCAATCTAAAAAATCAATAAATACAATAAAACTTTTAAAGTTTAATATGTAAAAAGTTATTCATTATCAAACCTTGATAAAACTTTTTTTTGTATACTTCCAGAAACCTTTGAATTAATATATTTTTATTTACATGAAAAACAAAATTGTTTTCTAAACAAGCACTTTCAGGCTATGATTGAAACCTAAACCATAAAAGTTTTCCATCAATTGAATAGATATAATAAATGTATGATTAAAAATATTAAATAAAATAACACTGTAAAATATAACATAAAATTGGCAAAAATTTAGTCTTGGATATGAGAGAACTTTACTTACCTGTATGACATCAAAATCACTAGGATAACAAGCTAATACATTTTTTCTATTGATTACTTTCCATAAACTTCCATTCAATGATTTTAAAGAAGCTTTTATAAATTTCAATCTTGATTTTGATGAGTAAAACTTTTTGAAAATCACTAAATATTCTGAAAATGCATTTTTTAGTTGGTTTCTATAAATTATTTATAAAAATTGAAAAGTTTACCATTTTGTATGATACTACTTGATAAATCTACCATTACATCAGAATTAGATTTTTCAGAACAATTATTACTTTGAACCATTGATGTATTTTTCTTTTTTATTGCTGATTTTTCAAATTTCATTTTTGTCTTAATTTTTTTGTTAATTAGATTTTTATCTTTTTCTACAAGGAATTTCAATTCATTTTTTATACACCCATATTTTTTTCTAAAAAACTCTGCATTGAAGTTGTTTTTAAAATATAATTTTTTCTTCAAATGACCCATATTATTTAAACTATTATTTATGTACGGTTCTTTATTATCAACCAAAATATTATGCAAGTTATCCTCCAACAAAAATGTATGAGTAAAATTTTTAGTTAAATAACAAAAAAACAAAATGCAAAAAACAAGTTTCATTTCAAATTAATATATGATAAACAATTATTATGAAGCTGTAACTTAAACATGCGGTTCATTTGCTGTACAACATTTTACGAAATTTTCAATTTATCTCGTTTTATCGTTCAGCTAGACAAGGAATAATATTTATAAAAGTAGTTTAAAAAATCAATTAACATACAAATTACTTCAAATAATGAACTTTCAAAAGTGAAAAACTCAAAAATATAATTTTTTCACGTTTTTTTTTCAATAAATTATTGGTTTATCATATATTTCCATTAAACAAAAATACATACAGACAAGAGCAAGTACTTCTATTTATGATCTTATGAACACATTCATGTTGAAACCTTACTTTTGTAAGTTTTTATTAAATAAAACCATGTCTTTCATGACATTACATTTTTTTAATCCATTGTAAGAGACTTTCAACTTATCGAATCCTATCTTTAAAAAATGTTCATGCCATCTCAATTAATTACCAAGTAAAACATCAACTGTCTCAGATCTTTGTTCTTTCTTCTACTCATGGCGAAACATGCGAGAAAATTTTCAAGATTTTAGTGTACATCATGTTTTATGTAAGGCTTTTTTTCATCAAAATGAATGAATTTAATACGTAAGATTTGTGTCCAAATTGTACTCAGAATTAATACAGCTGGTCAGTTTTTAAAAAAGAATGCTTCAACTGTCGTCAGCCATGAGGCTTTGTGCATTTGAAATACCGTATGAGTTGACAGGTTATATGATACATAAATTAAACTGCTGAAAACGGAAACTTTTGGTATAATTAAAATATTTAAATGACAAATTTTAATTTTAGAAGCAACATCATTAAAAACTCATTTCTAATTTTTATTGGAGTTAATGAAAATATTCTTCAAAAAAGTTAAAAAAGGTGTCAATATGTGTTAAAAATGGATTAAAGTAACAAAAGCTTCAATTACATCAAGTGGCTAAAAGCGAGAAGATATTGAAACTTTGTAAACTGTAGATCAATTGCTCAAAAAATCATAAATTTTCTAACTAATGGTTTTGATTATAAGCATTTTTTTTTAAACAAACATTATACGTATCACAAGGGCTATCATGAAAAGGATTCCGAAAGATCTGTGACAAAGGGGTCCTGGTAACCAGTTTTGGTCTTTCGTTGTTTGAATAATCTGTTTAAAAAATTTTTTTAAAACTTTTTTGAAATATTTATTATAGAAATAGTTCAAAATTTTTGTTATCACTTTTAAAAATTTAATTTATAAAAGATATGAGCTTGTTATCGTTATGATATGCACTGTTGTGAGCACAAAGCATATTTCATTACTGAGCCAGATCAGGTTCCACAAAACCCAATATTATTGATGTTTCAGCCATCGAATAAAAAAGCACCAAATAAATTTGATACAAACTGCTCACTGAAACTCACAAGGGAGAAAAGAATATGAGAAACTACAGTGTGAGAAGATTCAAAACTTGAGGAATATTTTACTTGACAGAAAGATTAAATTTATAGAAAAACTCTTTCTTTTTCAAATTGCTATCCAAGGCAAAATATTTTTTTATATTTAAGTATTTTTGAAAAACCTCAGAATTTTTACCAGCAAGATTATTTTGAATGTAATGGTTGGTTAAGCCTATGAATTATCATGTGACGAAATCGCTTCAAGTTATTATTATTATCAATCTAGTTGTTGTTATTAATATTATTATTTTTATTATTTATTCAATTAGGTTATGCTGCTCAACATGTCCCAGTAACTGGGATTGACAGCTGTCGGCCTAGATTATTGATACTATAATAGAGTGATGTATGAAAAAAAATCATTTTATTTGGGAAGAATTCTTATAAACTGCGGCCTGAGCTAACGTCCAACTTGAAATTATCGAATTCAAGATCCACCGTTCCCACTTTTGGGCAGTTTGTCTTGCCGTTGTCAACAAAAAGAAAGATCATTTGCGAAGCTAAATGGCAACGATACCAGAATATCAGTTTGTCAATACCTGCTACCGGAGTCTCCTGTTATTCAGGTTATAACAGAAAAGCAGCCTCAATTTAGAGACGCTATCTTCGGTGCAGTTTAATGTCATGCCTAGGACTTGATGATATATTCATAATATGCCAGGATAATATAGAAACACTTAACTGTTGACAAAATGTTGTTGCAACTATGAGTTGTTCGCATTTTTTCAAGAATTGCGACTCAACAACATTACACAAAGACAATTTCTCAACTTTCCTCTAAGCAATCACAAGTTTCTCAAAACCCCAGAAAGTTTTCGAAAATACATAGAAAAACTAAATCCTCAATTAAGCAAATTAACAAACACTTTGACAGTATTCAACACTCATTATTTTACAGTATTGACCTTTGAAATGTTCATTTAATATGGATAATTTTTACTCATATAACTATTACCCTGTTTAAGCTTAGACAGTTTATGCTTAAATGTTTTACTTTTCAAGAAATTTAGTTTTATCAACTATTTAACTATTTTCAAAATTTAAAATTATAAACAAGAAAATATGTCACCTATATACATATAAAGCTGTTTGGATCATCCAGAAACCCACGTTGAGCCAGTTGGTCATCTAAGGATTCGTAAAAAAACGATTCATTATTTAGTCGAAATTGAGATTTTATTATTGTGAAAATCAGAAAAATTTCGGTTCGTTACCTCTGTCACTTGAAGGAAATCATGGAATAGCATGGGTTTGATTACAATATCATTCCATTTCCATTTGTTGAATTGTGAGAAAGAGCACCTTGAAAGTTAATACGATCGAGTTATTTATGTTTTCTCAATTATTTCTTTATTTATTATTGCTTAAGACAGTGTTTTTTGTGCTAATGAACAGTATTTTTCATTTATTATGAGATCTTCTCTCTAAATACATGCTAAAGGGCATTCCAGGATATAGTAATAATAAACTAAATTGAAAATTAGTAAATTAAAGCTTCAAAATTGATAACATCTTAATATAATTCATAATAAATTTGATTAGATTTAAATAATATCCCTTAAATGAAGGTTAACTACTGTGAGTGAGGTAGTTCGCAGTTTTCCAAAGCCATCATAATCGACTGACAAAAGTGTGACAATCCCACAGTCAGCATACAGGCCGTGATCATTGTAAATAAAAAACATATACCCGAAAAAATCAACCAGACTTTGGTCCACATTTCATACCTGCAAGTAAATTTAGTTACAAAACTATATGCCCAAAATTTTTATCAAAGAATCAATCGAAACGATTGAAAATTTCAACATTTTAGGTGAAAAAATGTATTAACTATAAGTAATTGCAAACCGTACCCAACACGAATGGTCAAAGCACTCTGTCTTGCACGGTAGCCGTGGTACACAGCACAGAAGCCAGCGTACAAGACATTCAATACAACATTTATCACTGAAAATTTCGATTTATTCAATCAGTAAAAAATATTTAACTAATATTCAGATGGTTTTTATGCGTTTGAAGCCTCGACTACTTGACCATGTATGATGCTATAATAAACCTTGTATTTCATTTAATGAAGAACGATGAACTAAATAAGCATAGTACAAAAGCAATTCAAAGCAAACACTCGTCAACTGAAAATCCCGAAACTCCCGAAATGGAATTCACATTATCAAGGTAACTAGATTTTAAGTTCGATTTACTTGAAGATTTGTTTTGATTAGCTAATAAGCCTACAATTTGTGTTAATCCTTCAAGCTTCACATACCTTATATAAGGCATGATCCTAATTTGTTTGTAATTGACAGAGCCAAGTTAAATATAAATGCTAAGTTTTCTATAAAAAAACGATATTAAAGAATTTTCAAAAACTTTAGTTATGGAATTTGTTTATATTCAAAAGCATTGCAAAGGATATTATCTCATTTATAGAAACCCTACTCTTCTCGGTTACATTCTATAGTCCGAGTTCTTGTTGTAGTGACATACTAACACAGGTTTCTATGCTGGCAACTATTGCTTCGACGCACATAACTCAATTATAGAATTAAAAACACATATACGCAGTTTGTTATCAAGTCAAACTGTATTGTTAATGTCACATGGTGTTCCCTTTAACTTATACAGTCAGTTTTTCCACTACCTTAAAAATATTTTTAGAAGGACTTTCCAAATAGGATTGGTTCGAATTAGGTTTGATTTTTAGCTTATGAACTTTTTTTGATTCTTCAAGCTGATAAATTTAAAATGCTGACAAGAAGTGTGATTGTAAGACTCATTAAAATATTCATAATTTTAATGCACCTCTAACGCATAATATTTATTTGAACTTATACAAGTTGCAATCATTCAAGTAAATACAAAAAATTGCAAACCTAAAATGGAGTTGCAGACAGAAAACTCGCCCGTTCTAACGGACAGACTGGTGTTTGTGGTGGCAGAGGTTATTGATGTTTGCGTTGGCCGGCTTTTGGTTTTTAGTATAATTTTGGGTTTGGAGGTTGATATTGGGGTAGAATGACGTGAAGTAATTTTTTGAGAATAATTAATTGTTTGAAAAAAATGTGGTTTTTTGATTGGGCGTTTCGTTTTGGAGCTATTATGAGAGGTATCAAGAGTATTTTTGTTGATGTTTGGCCGAGTAACAGGTCGATTAGATTTTACAGATGGCTTTGGTGTAAATGCTGTTTCGTTTGAGGAAAATCTAATTTGGCGTTTTGACATATCTGAATGACTGGCACGCGGTATGGTACAACTTGCTTCAGCGTACGGACCACACAACCCTTGGAAACTGCTCTGTATGAGTGATTGGAAATACAATCTAATGCATTGTTAAATTAGTTTGAACCATACTTTGTAATGAGACATATTAAAAAACACAATGTAGGTGTTATTCTAGTTTTTGTTGAGCGAAACTCTTAGTGAAGTATTATATTTATTCATTGAATTGAGAATTTAATAACGGTAAATTTTTTTTCTAGTTTGAAGCTGTTTTGAATTTCTGAAAGTAGATAATTGCATTTCTCTTAAAAGATGTTAACCCTCATAAATCTTCATACCATTAACACAATGTCATCATTTCCTTCACTAAACATTTAAAATTTCTATATAAGTACCATTTTTGCTCATTTCTATTACCTTCAATTTTGTATTAGTCGCCCTCAGCTGATAAGTAATAAACACCGAAAATTTTTTTATAATAACCATGAAAAACTAATGGTGTTATTTCAATAAGAATTTTAGCATTAGTCTAAGTCAAACTTAAAGTTCGTTAACTAGCATATATGAAACCGTTAACAAGCATAAAAGAATGGAACCTTGGCAAGAGACATGGAAATGACAGTGGCCAAAGCAGTGGCCACAATTATCATGAAACAAATGCATTGAAGGATGAGGCTTTTGTCTACAAAACTCCAAGCCATTGAGATTTTTCTGTCTTCAAACCAATCTTGTATTCATTTATTGCTAGAGTTGGTTATTGGTGTTTTAAAATATTTAAATTTTATTTTCAAAAATTCCGAATAAGTCCAATAATTTGTGCAAGATTGTTACTTTTTTAAACTGTGATCATCTTATATATATATTTTGAAATTCTTCAACTTCCTCAAACGTCAATCATGACACTTAAGGTAAAATGTTAATCTAAATCTTCTTTTATATTTATTTACACCTTACTTTTATATTTTTCAAAAATTCATTTATCACAAAATTACTATGGAATTAATAATGTATTTATAATTTGTGTAATCATACATTTTTTATCATCAAAATCTTTATTTCATTTAAAAACACAACACAATATCATTTGAAAAAATAACCATACTGAAAATGTAAAAGTTCACTCTTTCTCGCCATTTTTTTATTTAATAACTTTTAACTACACTATTCTACTCTTTTTATTTATAATTTCAAAAAATGGCTTAACTTGAAAACTAAATATTCATGAAAATAAAAATTCCAAAGCTTTAATTTTGCTTTTTTCTCCTACTAAAGGTTTATTCTGACATATCTTACATTATCTAAACTTAAAAATATAATTTAAACAAAACCAATTATAGAATTAAATAAATCATTTATATTTGAAATATTTTAAAAGGCATTTTATGTACCTTTTTTATACTTTCATTTTTATGAGAATTTTAAAAACACACAACTCTAAGAAAATGAAACTAAACTTGAATTAAAAACTCATTCCATGTTAACTCATTAAAACTCATATTAATCTCAGTGGATTAGTCTTCAATTTTTTAATGACGTTTTGATGTCATCAAACCTCAAGCTGTACCGATCAAGCTTTTTCTTTATAACACCAATTTAAATGTTATACTGATGTTTTTTGATAAATATTTATGTGCTTTTCAAAAAAATTTTTTAAGGATTAAAAACTCCAAAATGAGACATTTTTTAGACACATTTATGCAGTAAAAACATAATGAAATCACAGATATACTATAATTGTGGATATGCTTATTTTTATCATACAACATTAGTATAAAATTCATAGAATGAATATTTATTTTTTTGACAAGGTTGAACTCATCGAAAATGTTAGTTCTTTTTAATAAATAAGAGCCAGACTGTAGGAAATAAATTTATCTAAAACTGCTTTATAATGATTTTCTCAATATTGAAAAAATTATCCTTGAAATAATTTTTTTCAAACTATTGACTTAGCATATTAAAAAAGTGTAAACGTAAAAGCTTTATGTTTAAATATGCTATTTAATCAATTGCGAAATTGTGTTTAATTTTTATAAGACACACATTTTAAAAAACTTTCAAAAATTAATTAGGTATATAAAAAACTTCAAAAGATTTTTACTTGTTTTTTGGTTCCTATAAAAAACTAAATAACTAATTTTTGTAACTATAAAAGCAGACACAATGATAATGACTGCTTAATTAGAGCTTGTTAAACCTATTTCAAATAATTTTTCACTGTTTTTTGTAATTTTGGTCACTTTTTTCCATAGCTTGTTGGCAGACCTTATAGGAAAAAATCTCAAGTTTGAAAATTGCTTATTTCTCAAAAACATGATGATTTTTTCAAAAGCCAAACCGTAAAATGAATATAATTTCAGAACACTAGTAAGTTTATTGAGATACGAAGCTTTTCGTTATCAACGTAACCTTTTCAAGTAACTTGAATATTATATTTATAACTTGAATAGTATATTTCAAGATACTTGTAAATGTTAAGTTGATAACGAAAAGCTTCGTATCTTAATAAACTTGCTAGTGTTCTGAAATTATATTCATTCTCAAAAACAATTTTTAAAATTTATTAAAACATAAGTAACCAAGCACACTCATTTTTTCAGATTTTAAGTGTTCCCAAGTAATGAAAATTAAGGCTAATTTGGAAATTCATAAAAAAAAATTGATAAATTTGGCCTAAATAATTATCTAATTAGAGATAAATTCAATTTTTAATAAAGAGAAAAAAAAATGAAAAATAGATATTCAAAAAATTTTAATTGATAAAGATTTTATTACACTTATTCATTATAAGCTTTTAGTGTTTTTGTTTCTTTAATTTATAAATGCAAGATGCGTTTGTTAATCGAATTATATTGATATTAACAATCTTTTTGCTACTAAAATTTTGGACTAAATATTTTTGAAGGATTTTTACTGAAGGTGGAAAAATCTTTTACATTTATTGTATTGAGATCAAATTGCTCTTTAAATTTCGACTAACTAACAATTATATAAACAAATAACTTGCCTATTTCACAAAGTCTATAGAGCGATCAAAGAATGCTGACGGTAGACCAGCAACGAGTAAATGATTTACTCAGAGAAACAATAACTCTGCTTTGCAAAAATGGATTGCATTTCAAAAAAGAATTTCAGATCGATG
This sequence comes from Pterobdella sp. o SKG-2022, assembly GCA_964035795.1. Lineage (NCBI taxonomy): Eukaryota > Metazoa > Annelida > Clitellata > Hirudinida > Piscicolidae > Pterobdella > Pterobdella occidentalis. The sequence goes on from OZ038322.1 coordinate 6,148,450, forward strand.
GCCTTATTGGCATCACCCTCGACAAGAACGATGTTTTTCTAATAAAACTTAAAGAAACAGTACATTTAGGAGATGTTTTTGTTAGAGATAAATCTCGTGGTTCTAATAGAAAAAACGACAGTAGGAGAGTGCATCATAAAAGTGGTCATGATGATACAAGATCGAGAAAAAACCTCACTCCTATTCGAGTTGAACCTGCTGTCAAATATTTACGTCCTCACAACAATGATTCATCTGGTAACGACAAAAAGAATCTACAAAAAAGTATTAATGAAGAAAGTGAGAGTGGGGAAAGAAGCAATGCAAACATGGATGACTTAAATAGTGAGTCAAAAGAAGGTGGAGAGGAAGGCATGTGTGAAGGTGATAATGCAGAAGATAATAACGATGGGGGTGATGCCAAAGAGACTCCAATGGATAGTAATGATGAAACAAGACAGGAGGGTGAGTTTGATGATGAAAGTTTCAGAGGAAATGAGGATGACAGTTTCAGAGCAAATGAGGATGATAAATATCATTCATCAGCTTCTTCTCTGCAATATTTGAGTCCTGGAGCCCAAGAAGAAGAGCCTGTTGTTGTGAAGGTTTGTGTCAAATAATTTTTAATAAGGTCATGGCAAAATTAACTAAAAACTTTTGAAAATCAAAAATAACTAAATTGTAGAATAAATACTTTCAAAATGACTCATAATGAGTTAAATTTAAAAGATGAATTTTTTTGTCACATGTTACCTTTGTTATCAATTTAAATTTTTAACTATATCAATTACACCAACAATGATGAAGGTATTTTATGCTAAAAATCATTTCATCTATCTATCTTGAAAACATATAATGAATTTGGCATATTATTAGAATTCATTCCAGTTATTAAGAACAACAATAATATAGAGTCAAACAAATTTTTTAACATTTGTTTAATTTTACTTTAGAAGCAGTATCAAAAAGAACATCACATTAACTGGAAAAAACCCATATTCAGAATGAAATTTTTTGTAAATGAATATGCAACATTTTGATGTGATTTTATTTTTATTGAAAGACTTCAAAAATCTAATTTCAAGATTTTTTGTTTTATTTTTATTCAATATTCAAAAGCTTTTAATGATGCATTTGAATTTTCAACAAAACGCTCTATAGGTGGAGCCCCCAGACAATTACATGAACAACAGCTATTCCCAATGGAGTAATAATTCTCGTAACAACAACATTGTTGGCCAGCCAAGAAAGAACATCTCTTCTTGTATGAATGCCACTTCTCCATTCCAGAATTTCAACAACTTAACCAATACATCATTCAACAACAATGTTTTCAACACTGACAATAAACAACACACTATGAGAAATAATTCATTCAATGACTTATACACTCAATTGGTTGATCCGACAAACAACAATCCCAGCTATCCTTCAAATGACGAACTCATGACCAGTAATGATTTGATGCATATGACCCAGCATCAGTTCTCACAACAACAACAACTCAACAGACTTTTGCAACGCAGACAACGATCTACATTTTCAAAGTCTCAGGTGATTATTTTCATTTCATTGTTTTATCAAAAGTTATATAATTGTAGCTTTTTATGCTTAAATCAATATCAAGCATCTAAAAAATTAATGAAAACATCATTCTTATTTTAAAATAAATACTTATTAGGGTTAAAAATTCTTTATTCATTACTTTTGCTTGGAAGAATCAATAATCATACCCAAATACCATTCAATTTTCATTACTTCCTTCCCATTTATCATCATGGTGCACAACATAACAAACTGGATGCTTACAGGTGAAGCGTCTGGAAGATGTATTCAAGAGCATCCACTACGTGGATGCGGGCTTGAGGATGAAGTTATCCAAGGAACTTTCCCTCTCTGAAGGCACCATCAATGTAAGCTTCACGTTCCATCATCATCGCCATCATTGTTCCCATGATAGCATGATTTGGATAATATATTGATAAATATTTCATCTGCTTTTTCTTGTAACAAGCAAAAGGCTTCTTTAATAGCTGTTAGTCATCCCATACATTGGAGTAGCGTGTTTGCTAGTTATATTGGGTGTGTGTGTGTGTGTGTGTGTGTGGACAAGTTCTCATTAGGGAAAACCACTGCAAGTACCATTGAGGACAGGGATTGGAGTTGAGTGCAAGTGGATGTGTACTTTTTTCATTAGTTTGTTAATTAAATAAGTTTTTCAAATGTTATTTTATAATAATTTTAACGTAGTTTTAAAATGTTATTATATATGTTTCTATTTGTTACTGGATATGTTGGTATGCTAAGATTATAGGCATTAAGATGAAATTCATATACGCTGTTGGTGTTGAGATATAAATTGCATAATGTATAGTAAGGTGAAAGGCCTGTAAAAGTGGGAACTATTTGAAAAAAGTTTTTTTTTGGCATTCTTCTTAAATGATCTTTGTATTAGTCCATGATAATATCAGTATCATTTTATTATAGTCAGCATCTTTCTCTTCTTCAAGGGACCACTGACTTCTTTCCACGACCTAACCCTCTCTCTCCATTTCACCCTGTCATAAGCTTCTTCAAGCTCTAAGCCAAACCCACAAATAAGCTTTTCCATAATATTTTTCCAAGCTAACCTGGGCCTTTCGCTTCCTCTACTGCCTTTCACCTCAAACTTTCTTGTCTGCTTAACACAATCATCATCTCCTTTCCTTACCACATGACCCAGCCATCTGAAACTCCTTTGTTTCACCACTTCAACAATATTATTATCTGACCCTAATCTAACCATCAACTCTTTTGTACTCACCTCATCAACTAGCTTCACATCACACATCATTCGAAGCATTTGTTTTTCTGCTCTTCTCAAAGTAGTCTTTTCAATGGGTCTTACCACACAAGCTTCTGAGCCATATGTCATGACAGGCCTTACACATGTCCTATAAATTTCTCTTTTGATATTCCATGTGTGTCTTTTACCACATAACATAGGAAACATACTGTTGAATGTCTTCCAGTTCAGCCCTATCTTTCGTGTAACAGCTAGCTCACTTCTCTCACTTAAGATATATGATGCAATGGTTAAGTAGTTAGAGCAAAAAATTGCAAGGGGGCTTAGTGTTTTCTGAACCTGTTCTAGTTCTTTTTAAGCAGTTTCTCCCATCGGGTCAGCTGTTTCTATTGGCTTGACTCATGTTTGGGATGTTTGGAGACTGCTTACGAAATATCTATGGTTTGGTGAGATAAAATTCATTGATTGCATCATTTTTTCAATAAACTTTTTCATCAAAAGCTTAAAAAATTTCCATCAGATATGGTTTCAAAATCGAAGACAGAAGCTGAAAAAGCAGCAGCAGCTACACCAGCAGATAATGTCACTGAGTGGGGGAACACCAAATGAAGAGTACTTTGGTGACTTTTCGGGCATGTCAGAAGTGGCATCTCCTAATCGACTATCCCAACATAATGTCCCACCGCTCAACTCACCCCAAGTCACCACTTCACAGCATAATACACCCCATATCAACCCACAACACACCAACGCTCTGAAACTTAACAGTCCTCCCTCTTACATTCAGTCTCCTCTTCAAAACAACAACAATAATAACAATAATATTGTCAATAGCAACATTAATAATAACACTAATACTACTAATAATAATAATAATAGTTTGAATAATACTAACAGTAGTAGTAGTTTGTTTCCTCCCCTTGGAGGGAGGCAAGTGACTAAAAGTTCATTTGATGCTCCCCCATTCAGTTTTGATGACCATACCAAAACTTAATCATCAAACACTCAAATCATGTTCTTTATTCATAGATGAATTTATCATTATTTGGTATTGTTGTTTATAACGTTTTTAATGGAATGGAGAATATGTGTCTTCAATGTAATTTCATTTTGTTCTGCGCTGTTTTTTGTGATGCTTGTGTGTTTATTGCATATTTTCTCAAACCTCTTTAGTGCAATAAGTCACGTAGAAATATCATGGCCATTATCATGTATATATGTAATATAACTGTGGACGATGATGTTCAGAACATTCAAGCATCACTCTTAATAAGCTGAATTGATTCAAGGTTTGTGAAAGATGTACAACGTTATGAAACGTCAATGTATAATGACTTCAATTATTAAATGCAACATTAAATGGTATATTAATTTACAAAACCACTTATTTCACGTAGATATAACATCAAGATCGAATGAGTTCTTTTAAAACTTGATTATCAACAGTTTGTTATGATATTTGTAAGCTCCTATTTAACTGTTCAACTGTACATATTCGCGTGTTTTGCTGGCGCTATTGAAATGTCTCTACGCTGGTTGTAACAAGGTGTCTGAGACGGGTTTGATGGCAATTTTCATAATTTTGCTTTTATTTTTATTGAAAAGTTCATTGAAAATGTTTAATGTTGTGCTAGATGAACGGGGATTCAATATGTAGATCATTAAGCCAAAAAGGCTTCAAACTAAGGTTTCGTTGTTTGAAAAATTTCAAAAAATTGAAAAATATTTTCGTGTATGTATAAAACTTCTAACTCGTGGATTTTTGAGCAGTTTCAAATTGATTCTTTCCAATTTTCTAAGAAGTCTCGTGGTATTCATGTTGAGAATGAATTTATTTATTTGAAGTGGATTTATTTATCTCTTTTCAGATGATATTTATAATTATGTGAGAAACTTATGTAGTTCAACAATTTTTCTTTTAAGTTATTGTATATTTTGAAGCTAATATGTTGAAGTTCCAAGGCTTCTGACTAGGTACGTTTGTCGCTTTAATCCATCATTTACTATTTTTATAGCTTCTCAGTTGAAATAAATGAAAAGTTTTGTCTAAGCTTAAATAATGTTGAAAATGAAGAAAAGACAATCTACATGGGTTGTCTTCATCTTGTTGTTCTAATAAAATTAGTAAACTTTTGAATGCGGCTGGTTTTTCATTATTTAGAGGATTTGAATAGTCCTAATTGTCACAACAAAATAATCATTGAAAAGTCAATTCATAGGGTTTAGAAAAGTGCTTATAATTTACTTGCAGAGGAAAACTAGATCGGTTTGTGCACCTGGAAGAATGCTTTTCCAAACCGTTTCTACTGAAAGATTTGGATTGGAATGGTAGAAAACATTTGCGGATAGTTTAAGTTGGTAGAATCGTATCTTAAAAACATGAGCTTCTCACGATGCAGATAGCTGTTAGTTTGTAAAAATTGAAAATTACCAACCGACAAACAAAAAATCCTTATCGTAGTTGAAAAATCAAATTTAATCCGGCTATAAAAAAGCTGACAGAAAAGCCTTTTTCAAGCTATGTAGAAAATTCATGTAGGAATAATTGACAAACCAATGAGCCTATTTTGAGAGCAAAAGAACGGAGCGATGAAAAAAATTTTTTTAGTTTATGGAAAAAACTAAAGTTGCTATCAAGTTATTTGAGAAATATAAAAAGGCATATTTTGTCTACATTTTAGCCAAACTAATCAAAATAGAGGAACAGCAACCATTTACTTACTATTAACAATGTTTGATAAACTCTGGTTGAGTGATGAATTTCTTTCAGTCTAGGCACACTACATCGTCATCACTCATTCCAAAGAAGTTTACATCACTACAATAATTATATGTCAAGTCATACCAGTAAACTGTGATTGAAACCTATGTATTGAAACCTAAAATACACAGTATGGGTTAAATCTAGCGTCGAAGCCTACAGCAGAAAAAAAAAACTGGAAGTAACGATAGAATTGCAACTTGCAAAAATTAAAAAAAGACAGTGGTCACACGGATTTAGATTTGCGTATCCAGCTTATAATTCAAATACTTCCACATTACTTGTGTGGTAACTTCAAGCAAGATACCACTTGGGCGTTCACTTGACAGCCTTCAGTTTGGTATTATTTGGCGCTTTTCAGGTTCTTCTTCAAAGCCACGTAGGATTCAAAAACGTGGAATAAAAGTGGTAGTTGCATCACAGATGGAAAAAACAAACAAAAGCTGTAAAGAATTAAGAGATTACATAAGGAATGGAATAAAACTCACATATGAAACCTTATTGAATAAATTATTTTAAGGAGTAAAGTTAAAATTTCTGCCACTGAACCCTTTTCCAATTTAGATTCTTCTTTTTGCTTGTAGCATTTTGATTTAAAAATTACTTCTTTGTGGAACATACCTACTGCGCTACCGAGATCCTAATTTGAGGCGACTGTTGGTCCACTTACATACAATTATTCACATTTTTTCGTTTAACAGACCATATCTGCACAATAAAGTAGATCACGATGGAATGCAGTTTGAAAGAGTTCAATAGAAACTTTAATAAGTAAACATTTATTTTAGGTTTGTCTATGTTAAGGGAATGAGTTACATGAATTAAAATTTCGTACAGCTTGTTTCACGTGGCACTTTCATAATCGGTTTTTAAACCAAAAATTTTCGATTTTGACGTGAAACACAAAAAAACAGAACTTTTTATTTGTTCTCTCAAGTCCCGGATTCAATAAATTTTTTAAGGTATATCTTGAAGAAAGCATTCATAATTAAAGCAAATTTCAGCAATGTTGCACGCCTCCACAGAATTTGGAGTGGTATGGTCGGGATTTTGGATAGCCGTTGCTTTTTGTACATTGCGATCAGATAGTAATGTAAGTTTTCACTCTAACAAAACAATTACCAAAACAAATGTCTGAATTTTTCTCATAAAATGTGGAAAATGAAAAAATTGAAGAAGTTTTTTTATAAATGTAGTCACAAGTTTTTAAAATACTGAAAATTTATTTTTTACCATATATGAAAAAATATTAATATAACAAATTAATCTATTCAAATGTTGGTTATTCACTTTTTTTTGAATTCAAAAATAGCATCTGCATAAAATGATTAACTGTGAAGATGAAGGAGATAAGTAAGAGACGATTGTGCGAGCTTTGCTTCGATATAATTTGTTTCCAACCACGTTAAAGTTTCTATAATGAAAAAATTCTTCATATAGATAAAAGAAAAAAGAACCACAAGCTATAAAAATAAAAGGTTGGTTTAAGTATTCCAAAAATAATTTTAAAATAAAATATCTAATGATATTTTCTGATTCATACTTCCATTTAAGACTTGATGCTGCTAAACTGCTTACAATAGATTTCCATTTACTATCTGAATTCCATTTTTAAATTCAAATTTTATCATATAATAAAAATACATAACTAAAATAAATTTTGAAGCAATATTTTTGTTTCAAACCTAAGCACAAAACCCTCATAAACGCTCTTTCAAGTTAACATTTGTTTATTTGCGAGCCTCAAGCAATCAGCAAGTCTTATATGGAAACAAACATTTAAAGCCACATAATAACGACTTTTGAAAACAAATTTCTAATTTAAATGAAAATTTTCAAAGCTTTTCTAAAATTTTTTTCTCATCAAACGTTAAATTAATTTTTTTCTGGAAATACGAAAGCTTTGTTTTAAGCTGCACACCCCTCGAATCCAATGGTCATGCATGTATACACAACCATGAGTGGTCATATATGCTGAAGTCCATACAGTCATACATAATGCAAAAATCTATATGTATATAAGGCAAGCCTGAGGTCAGCTAATATGTATCCCGGAATATAAGCGTGTGTTGTGTAATACATGCTCCTAACAAAAGATAGCTGAAGGTGTATAAACATAACAAACCTTCTGTAGAAACTGAATGAAATGTACATATATAAATATAGAAATGTATATTCAAAAAGTTTTTTAAAGATCTATGTTGATTTTAAACTGCGAGGATGAACATGGCGGAAAACTGGAGAGGGATGGGCCAACACACCGATAATGAAGAGGCTCTTGTATCCAGTAGTAGTGATATCATTCTCAGCAACGAAGAAATAGGTTTTTATTTGAATCAACTATTTGCTTTATAAACTGAGACTTGAAGCTTAAAATTAACTTATAAATATTCTTGCCAGTGAGTGCCAACAACCCGCCTCCACTTAGCAAAACAAAGCTCACTCTCAGAGTACTTAAACTTCCAGAAAAAATCAAATTGAACATCTCTGAGTCTTCACAGATTGAAACAAATGATAGCCCCAAACTGGAAAGAAGGTTCCAATGCGCTCAATGTAATAAAGCATTTAAATTCAAGCACCATTTGAAAGAGCATGCTAGAATCCACAGTGGAGAAAAACCTTTCCAGTGCGTCAAGTGTGGCAAACGGTTCAGTCATAGTGGTTCGTACAGTTCTCATACCACCTCAAAAAAGTGCTTCAGTAACAACACTCCTATTGGACGAGCTGAAAACCCGGAGTACAAGAAGCTACACGGTAAGCTTTAGGGTTTGTGAATGGATGGGGCTCACTATGTATTTATTAATTTATGATAAAAAATGTTTGAATAGTTTAAATAAAAATACATTTATTTTGCGAAACAAAAATATATGAATGTTTATTTATATACGAACTCAACTCAAACTCGGCTTTATACTCTAATAGTAAGTCTATGTATTTCAGCCCTCGCAAGCAATTAAATACACACCTATCTTCAACAAAATTTTCACAAGAGGAACAAATTTCAGTGTGGCAAAAAACTATCTGGTATTCAATGTTGAAAAGCAATATTAACCTCTATAATCATGAAAAATAATTTTTATAATTATTTTGCATTTCAAAGTAGATATGGTAACTAATTATTGATAAAAAGACTCCATTCAAATAAAAATGATTGAGCATGAACTAGTTTAAAGATAATAGAATTATTTTAAACAGTATGAGCTAATCTTGAATTTGAACGCACCATCCAGACTGCTTCTGGCATTCAAAGCTTCAATTGATATAAGTATATGTATTTTTGTTTGAGGCCAATAGTATGATCAGTCAATATGCATATTTCCTAATTTTTCGCAAAACACATTGCTTTTTCTAAAGCAATTGTATACTTTTAACTTTAAAACACTCTTTGGATTTTCGTGAACTTATTTAATTATGCGCCAGAAAAGACGATTTTAATGTATTTATCGAAATCTAGGAATAGACACAATGTTTTGAGCCTCACATATTCTTTACGACTAGTTTATTATTAAAAAATTTTTTTTGAAGAAAAATACTTTATTATTTGCATTTTAAAAGAATTAGTTTTAAATATCAGTTTAATATTTAACAAAACCATTTTAACTTAGAATTACTATTGCTTTAAAAAAGGCTGAACTTTTCGAAAATTATAACTGTGCTTCTGACACATAATCACAAATTATATACATTGTGTAACTCAAAAAATGTAAATTACCTAAAAATTCTAGAAAATGTCTGTAATCATTAATTACCCACATGGTCAGTAACATAGATAAAAATTTTTTCAAGGTCTGCCGGATCAAAGCCACCAAAGCACAGGGCAGCTTTTAACTACAAAATCAGAAGAAAGAGTTTCCCAAAATCCACTTCGAGGTTCCAATCGTCAAATGTCATTTCTTCAAAAGCCTTCCAAAAGCCACCAGACAAAGCAACAAATCGTCTATATTCAATCTGGCAAAGAAATAATGCAGGATAAGCCTATTTTGTTGATAAAAGCAGTCAAAAATGGGGTTGGTCTTCTCATCACATCATTACAAGACACATCGCCTAAAACTTCATCTTCGCATGTTGAACATTATGAAACAAAAAATGAAAATCCAAAAAACGAATGTACAAACGGAGATCTTAACAACAGCAAACCCCACACAGGCCTGGATGCTCTGGCGGCTGTGGCTGAAAACCTACGCAATGAGATGCTGAAGGGCTCGAAAAAAAACGATGCAAGTTCAAAAACACAAAACATTTTTGATGATTTTTCAGAAGTTAACGAAGACTACCATAACAACAAGTACGAAAAAAACAAAAAGAAAAAATTTTTTAAAAACTCGAACCCACCAGAACAGCAATACGACCAAGGCAAGCGATCCATCTTGAGTAAGGAACAGCGAGCGACGTTAAAACACCATTATACACATCTCAGCACCAACCCTCACTCACAACAACTCGAAGCCATTTCAATCAAGTCAGGACTCCCGAAAAGAGTGGTCCAGGTGCTTTCATCATTATATCTCCGTGTAAAACATCACTGAGAAATTATAAAAAAAAATTTGAGTAGTTTTGTAAAAGTAATTTCTATTATCAGGCGTTTGATAATGAGAGTTTGTTTACAAAAGCTTCAAGAATTTTCATGCATAAATTCTTAGTATTGCTTTAGACATATTTTGTTTTAGGCTAATTTTGCTGAAATTATTTAAAATTTTATCTATTTATGCATTATTAATTCATTCAAATTTTAAATTTTCAAAACCATTTCAAGTAGAAAAAAATTTTTTAGAAATAATTCAATTGAAACTCCCATCACTAAATTAAACTTGATAGATTAGTATTATTATTTAATGAATGCTCCACAAACACTTATTACAAATGTGACTAAATACTAATGGATTCAAAGGTATGGTTTCAGAATAGGAGAGCCAGAGATCGGCAGCGGGAGAGAGTGGCTTATGCCGCCCTTGAAAGGTTAACAATACCATGCAATTTTCATCATAAATATTACAAAAATATATTTAAATTGGTCAAAGTAAAAAAATAATTAAGCATTAAATAAAGTTTTTTCAGAAATTTTTATCTAAATCCCTTAATATAATACAGACTTAAACCGCAAGAGAGTTTAGAAGAGAACAAAACTCAAAACAATCTCACCTGCTATCTATCGAACGATCAGGAAAAATATTCCTCTATTTATGACACCAAACCAACTAAAAGCTTTGGGACGCAATCAAACAAATTACTTCAACAAAAAACCTCAACTAAACCAAGTTTCTCTAAAAAAATTTTGAACAAAAATGGTTTGAACGAAAAAGGGGAACAGCCCCTAAACTTGTCGTTGAAGCAAGAGGAAGAAGAGAATATTCTGGACTTGAGGAAACATAGAAGTTCAGAAGAATCTATATTGTAAAATTTTTCAAATTTTGTTCTTATAATTTCCAAAGGTGTTTTATAATTTTTGTTAATTGATAATAATTTATTTACAAATACATATATTTTGATTTCTGTTAAATGTTGTTGATGAGAAATAAAAATTTAAATTACTTGCTTCACTAATTAGTTGTTCACTTCATCTTCTGTTATATTCTTGCCCCATTAAGAAATCAACAAGTTTTAAAAAAACTCTTCATGACTCAGCAAGATTTTAAAAGAACAAACAAGCCAAATAATTAAAATTTATCAAAAAAATGTCTTGAAAACTATAACTGAAAGCTATTTACGAATATGTGTAAAAAAAAAAGAAGACTTTAAGCTCAATGGTTTGACTCAAATTCAAGTCAAGATCTTTTTTTTGAATATATGATTCCTGAAAAATAAAAGTGAATACTGTAAACACGATATTAGAATTTCAATTGAGACAAAGCTTTTCGATATACTTTTATATCATCATCGGGTAACTAATTTTTTTTAATTAAAAAAAATTTTTTTTAAAAGAGTTAACAGTTTATTAGAAGAACCATATAACTCTCAATGTTATAAATGAATGAACTCAATAAAACATAAATAATAGAAACTTATTACTAATTAAATTAGTAATCTTTTGGCAAGTGTTAAGATACTATGAACAAAAAGCATCGTGTTTAAAATAAACATATTCATTATCAAGGGATTTTATATTTGTTACCTTAGCTAAAAACATCAGTATTTTCAAAATGATTCATTTTTATTTCATTTTTAAAATATTTCAATGCTGGAAAAAAATTTTTTTAAAACTTTTTTCAAAAATTTAAAAGTCGAAAATCATTCAATTAAAATAATCATTATTTGATTTAAAGCTGAAACTCAGTTATGCAAAATACAACTACATTAAACAATAAAAATTCAAATCTCTTCCAAGCTCTTGACATCACCAAACTGTATTGAACCCCTGTACACCACCGTGCCACTCTTTATTGACAGTAGCAACTTTGTAAGTAGCGCCATCATAATTATGAAGCCAACACTGCAGGAAAAAGTAGAATCTTCATATAATTGTAGAAAGAATTAATGGTTAATAACCACATTTTGTCGCAATCATTATATAATGTTTTTTAACGAAAAACATCAATTAAAAGAAATTTTTTAATACATTTATTGAGAATCAAAAGCTATAATTTTTGATGATTTTAGTCTTATAAAACGTAATATGCTTGAAGATACGAAGATACCTTTCTCATAATGGATATTAATGTAACTTTTAAGAGACATCGTATGTATTTTTCTTCAATGTTTTTTTAGAAATTTTGTTTTTCCACCATTAAAAGGTCCAATTTTTTTTTCGCTCATCACCAAAATAAAAGAACATCTATATATTTTTTGAACCTTTTTTTAAATATTTGTCTATAATGTTGATTTTTATGAACTTATTAACATTTTTTAGCATTCATACATAAATTCATACATACTAGACACCAGATTTTATGAATTGTATTGTATTGGTACAATAAGCCATTCTAGGTTGGTTGCAGAAATACAATAGTTTCCCGTGGGGGTTTGAGGATCCCCTTTGAATTTTTTCACTGCTCTAGGTTTTAGAAATGTATAACTAATCTAAGTAAAAATTTTAAATCCACAAACCCGTATATTATGAAAAAGTAGATCGGTAGGTTTATTGTTCTTAGTTGTGACACCGTACCTGAATTTGACGTTAGTAATTATAAAAGAAATTGAAATCTTTCACCAATTTTCAAGAATTTCAACTCAATGACTCACAATATTTAAAAATTTCTTACTTTCACAATCACTCATAGTGTTGTGTTTGTTGGGACATAGACACTCTGCCAGCTTTAAAGGCCCAAACTGAAAGGTCTCACAAGCCTTTTCTAAACAGTCTCTTTCACACACTGAAAATTTTTAAACAATTGAAGGTTTTATTTGATTTCATGCAATTAGGATTTCATTAAAATAAACTTAACTAGTCTAAAACGAATATCAAAACTGAAAAGAATAGCTTTTGATGAATTTTAAATTCCGACAAATATCTCACAAATGCCCGTTTTTCAGCTAATAATAAAAAAAGTGTTTGATTTAAAGTGTTTGCTTGTTAACTGAATTTATAGTTTATAGTATAGAGCATTCGGTGTTTTTATGAAGTCTAAATAACGAGAACACAGATATTAGTTTGAAAAAGAAAATTTTAAAGATTAGAATATAAATATAAAAACTAGAATTTAGAATTCGAAAAACAGCTCAAATTTTTTTTATTGATAGAAAAACAATTGACAGAAAGTTATGAACGATTTTTCATCACTATATATTTGCAGCTGGATATTCGAGAAGCTTGATATTTTAAATGAAATTTCAAGATATCAGTGTTTTTTTATAGTAATTATGATATAGCTTTTGAATAACTTAATCAGTAAACTTTAAAAATATAACACATTCTTGAAATTTACACTTCATTTTTATTAAAACTCATTGTATTGAAACAAAATTTTTATGTATAAAAGGTGAACTGAAATACTCTTAGTTTCGCAAGAAGTTTCGAAAGCTTCTTCAGAACAAGCTTCTGTCGAACAAGCAAGCAAGTCGTTTTGAAGTGAGCAATTATCTTTTGTGGGAACTTCCAAAACTTTGTGACGGCTTTTCCCTCTCACTGTGAAGTTTAAGAGCTTGAGCGAGATTACGATTAGCTTATCACAAATTGAACTGCTCTTTTCAGAGCGAGTAATAATTGATTCAAAAGTTGATTCAGAATATTTTATTAGTAACCTTCTTAAAAATTATAAACGAAATTATTGATATTAGTAGTCATTATTCAGATAAGATAACAACAATCGACACATAGATGTTAAACTAACACGAATAGACCAGCTGATAAGTCTTGTTTGGGTTGTAATGGGAATGGAGAGAACATTTTGTTTCGTCCGTTTTTTTTCCATTTGTATAATCCATACAGTAGCATCTACCCAAAAACTATAAAAAGGTTTTATAAGTTAATACTATAATACAAATTTTCCTATAGACTGAGTCTCAAGTAACTAGTTGATGTATCAGCATTGCCTTGAAAAAACTTCATTTTCAAACGATCAGTTTGGCTACAAGACATCAACTTAACACAGAAAAAAATTTTAAACGTTTGACCTACTAAACGCAGACATTAAAGGTTATTTGGAAACGAAGTTTTTCATGAAGAGATCTCAAGTTGAGAAAAAGCTTCGTTTCAAAATGAAATTCAGTGCTTGTACATCTATCGGTAGCTAATTGACATCTATTAAATGGTTAAATCATTCTTACATTATCTCTAAACGCCGCGTATTTGTAAAGAGTGGCCCAACAAAGTGTCATGCATTTATTGTATTCGAATTCCATTCTGTTGTGTTCGATACGAATTGCTTCATAACATCCCAGTTTTTTTACGTCCATGGCATCTGATAAGGCTAACAAGAATGGTTATGATGAAAGCATCAACAATAATCGATTGTATAACGCAGAAAAAACCACTTTGAATATCAATTTTCATAGAAAACTAATTGAAAAATTTGTTAATGAACTCAATTATTAGCAAGTCATGCATTTAATTATTATCAGACGCCATCTAGTATGTTTAAATAATACGGAGCAAAACTTCGTTTCACAAGTGTAATATCGCCAAGTACGTCTGTTTTACTTGCACATGTTACATTTGCAACGAGAAGCTTTGTACCTTATAAACAAAAACTGTTAAATGTAAAGTTTTTTTGCAAAGTATATTGTTAGATAAAATATAAGTCTAGTGTTTGGGTACTTGTGTAGATAGACACATAATCATCACTGCCGCAAGGGAGAATATCATTTAAGCACGATGAGTTGCAGTATTTAGAAGGGACAGTGTAGCCAAGAATGCTTACTTTCTTGACGCAAAAACATTTATCTTGCTGTTAGTAGTGCATGTATTTATGATAAAGTTTTTTTAGAATTTATTTTTAGACCGTATAGCGGTATATTGATCAACAAGTTAACGGGTTTGAGCTACTCGACAGATAGCACCTGCTACGCACCGTGTTTTGCTTCAAATTTATTTTTCTCGCAAGCACTTTGAGTTCTACAAGGCGCTATATAAATGGCTCATTAAATTTAAATACATTACTTGCAAAGCAGCAACAGGAGCTTTTTGAAGGCGACACTCAACTACGCAAGAGTCGACACTGTAACTAAAAGGAGTAGGGGGGAAACTGGTGGGTATTCGGTAGCAACCCAAGTAGTACTTCTTCCAACGATCCAAGTCTGAACAATTTTGCAATTTCTTCATTAAATCATTTTTTTTGAATAATTGAGGAACTTTTAATTTCAACTTTATTTTAGAAATTTTTAAATCACTGTGATAAATGGGCAAAATTAAAATTATATATATAATGTTTTGTTTAATTTTTCGGCCCCTATAGCTCAGCCGCTAGAGCCTTATCTAAAGTTACTGAGCTCGATTCCGATTGGGCCGACAATTAGCACCTGTTCCACAGTGTGTTTACGCTACATTAATTTTGTAGCAAGCACTTTGAGCTATAAGGAAAAGAGCTTTATAAATACTGCATTACATTACATTAAAATAGAAAATAAATTTAAATGCATATAGCATTCTATAGATATCTCCGAAAACGTTTTATCACTAAAAAAAGTTATAGAAAGTACGCAAAAAATACTTTTTCCTTTTAATTTGATTTTCTGGATTCTGATACTAGTGTTCGATTGTAAAATCACATAGCGGCCATATCTCGGGCAGTTTTTGAACAAGTAGTAAGTTTTCTGCAAGTTTCATGGTTGAGTGGCAAAGCTTAGCCAAAAAGATTATGTAAAAAAGCGTTAGATTAATGAATGTAATTATTGAGTATTTATCGCTCGATAATTTGAACTGGTATTGAGATATGTAAATTAATAGAATATGTATGTATTCATACTGAAGTATTATATACTGAAGTATTGGTATTTAAAAAATCGCATTTTTAGCCTTATTGAAATGAACTATTTGAATTTGAATGGATTAATATCTTTTAGTTTCAAAAAATTGAAACTTACTTGCTTTAAAACGTCAGTAATGAATGCTTGACAGATCGCTAAAATTTGATAGCTGTGCGTTGAGCTAATATACACTCTAATACCCTGATTTCGGGCTGTCATTATTTTTAATTCAAATCCATGATTTTTTGAAACTAAATTTTCAAAGTTTATGTATGCAAAATCTCAACTAAATTCTTTCTCAAACGTACTTTTTCCTTTTATTGTGATTGAATCGACATAATGTCTTGTAAGCATATCGTAGGTGAGACGGTACGCCACTTTATCATAGACGGGTGACCCAATGCATTCAATGATGTTATTTGGAAAATCTTGAAACCAAAAAAAAAGTGAGAATAAAATAGAAAATAATTCATATATCACCTTCGCTTAACATATAAACTTCTTTTAAATAGTTGATTGCGTTTGTTTCGCTATGAATGAACAGAAAGAAGTGGTCCTTAAAGGGTAAACAGTTGTCTAAACTGATCATGATGAATCCATAAAAGTACATGCTTTGTCGAATACGATTGTTCGGCATATAAACACAGATATCTTTATGTATACTTCTTGAAAAGCCCACTTTTAATTCTCTTTCATGCATAACTGCTGTGAAAATTAGTAGATTGATTGAAAGTGAATTGGCGTATTAAATGTGTAACAATAAAAAAATATAAATATGGTTATCAGAGAAAAACATCTGAAGATCCAACAAATTTAAATGATACAAAGATACTCTTAGCAAAATACTTAAACATATCTATTAATTAAATTGAAACTTTAATCAAAGCTTTGAGTTTTATATTATTTCAACTAACTAGGAAACATAAACCGCAAATGAAAAAAACAAAAAAAAAAAGATAATTAATAAAAATCATATGTATCTCATTTTTTTCAAAAGTTTTCGATTAATTCTTCAAAAATGAACCTTTTATAAATAAAATTCATTCAAAAAATATAATTTCCAATAAGTAAAACCATTAAACATCAGTATCTAAATAGAAAATTGTTTTGCTTATCAAAAACTGTAGTTTACAAATGAATTGTCTCTATAAAATCTTCATTTTTGAAGAATTAAACAAAAAAGTATTTCAATTAATGAATTAATTTGCCGAATTTTTTCCTATATTTACTAGGAATAAACCTTGACAAAACAAAAATTTTTGATGGCTATGAAGTAAAATATAAGCAAAACCTTCACTTGCTTCAATCAACATGATTCGAAATCTTGAGCTTCTAATGTGAATTCTTATGTAAGCATTTATATACCTGACGTGCTTTATCAGCTGAAAATCTGGTCCTCCTGGTGGGTTAGTCAGACTTTTCCACGTTTTTTTATATGTTCTTAGCTTTGTGAACACTTTTATGGCTTTTGTAATGTTTTTAGAGAATAAAGTAGTGGAGTTAGATACTAAAGAAATTTTTTTAAAATGAGTATCATATACGGTTTTAAGTTTATTTTTTAGAAGTATTATAGAAAAATTTTCATGAGAAATTCATCAAGTCGGGAACGCTCAGAAAGGTTATCCATGGTTCAAGTTTTACAAAAGTTTGAAATTACAATAAAATGTTAATCGAAGATTGTAAAAAATTTTAAAATTTATTGAAGTGTCACTAAAGAGTGACACCGGGCAGACTTTAATGCACGCTTGTTTCCTCGCTTGTCCGGTGCCAATAACTTAGTGGCTTTTAAATTTGAACCGATATAACTTAATAATATATAATTTTGACCATTATTTTTCATTTGTTAAATTTACTTTCACTTTTTATATAATTATATTTAAGAAAAAATACGTTTAGGATTTCTTGTTATTTGATTCAATTTTCCAAAGGGTGTTCACAGTTTTCAATTCATTTTGAGGGTTGTTTCATTAAAACTTGATTATTTATATGCCAAATTAAGTTTAATCTCGAAACTATAGAATTACAGTGTGAATAGAATTAAATTATAAGATTTAAAAAAAAGTTGGAAAAATAATTATTTAAAGTCTTGAGGTGGGTTCAAAGTAATTGCACAAAAAAGTGACACTGAGCGCTCCCGACTTGAAGCTTTAAGCAAAAAAATTGTTTGAAAAACATGTAGTAAAGCCATGAAACTTGCTTATTAGCATTACTATTATGAAGAAGTTATTATTAAAGCAACTATCAAAAAAGTTTATGAAAAGCAAAAACAAGTTATAGAAAAGAATGATTGAGTTAGTGCTCGACAAATCAAATGCTTTGCACTCTTCAACATTTATAGAGTTACAAACAAATTATAACCTTCAATCTGGCACATAGTACAGAAGAGCATTAGAAAAAAGATTTTCATTCTACTTTTATTGATTTGTGTTTATTTATAAATAAGAATGACGACATTGGGACTTTAATAAGATAAATAGTTTTTGCATAATGCCTAAGATAGTGCTTATAAACACGATTTATATCTATTCAAAAGTGAAATTAAATGTAAAAAGTTTATTTTTTAGAAAAAATAAAGAGTAAAATTTTGCAGTTTTTACAAAATTAATTTCCGATTTGGGTCAAAAGTAAAAGAAAACTTTACAGCGTTTTTTTTAATTCTGATAATAGCTTGAAATTTTTGCTAAAAATAGTTATAAAAAAATTTTGGAAAAAGCTATAAAAACGAGTTAAAAGTATAAACTGCTCAAAGATAAGTTCAAAGAAAAGAAACTTGAAATGAATTGAGAAAAAACTCATCAATTACAGCTGTGAATCTATATCAATGTATAATCATAAAAATATGGGTTGAGCACAAAGAGTAAGCCAGTGAAGAAATTAATTAAACTGGAAACCTCTTGTGTTATGACGATAAATTGATAGATGTATAAAATTTCCGAAATTATTTATCTATATACCACATAAGTTTTACAGTGACTTTATCTTTCAGATATTCATTAAGTATTTATGAAAATTTTCTACCCACCCAATAACGGTAGTTTTTGCATCCATAATATCATTTAAGGTTCTTCATCTTGACGTCGTTGGTGATCCTAGGAGCAGTGCTGGCTGGAAATTCATCTTTCGGTAAAAGAACCCAAACCAGAAAAGTTGGAAGATTAGCCTATGTAACGGAAGCATATACTATAAACAAATGTACTGCAAATGGTTTCAAGAATATTTTTAAGCAAGACTGTAAGAGGTTGAAGCCTAAGAATCCCAGTAAAACAAAGTTGAAAGCCATAAGCATCGAATGTTTGAAAGTATAAAGTTTTTAAATGTTTTTTAATCGACCATCAGTCATATTTGCACTTATCTTATAGCTTAACAGATAGGTTTCACAGGGCGCTACTTCTTGTGTACTTAATTGTCGGTCCGCGCGGGATCGAATCCGGTAACTTAGAACAATTAGACTGATGTTGTACCAGCTGAGTTATATGGGTTGACTAAAAAAATGTAGAGACAATTTACAGACAAGCAAGATAAACCAGTCTAAAAACCAAACCAAGATTTACATGTTCTAAAGACTGAATCATGGAAAAATGATGATATTTCAAAAAAAATGCTTAGCGAAATGTGAAACAAAGTAAAAACTAAGCAACTAAAGATTAGAAAAAACGAGTCTAAAAAAAAGAAATAAAAAACATAGCCATGACACATTGCTGAAGATTTGAACGCATAAATGCTTCTCATGAACAGATACACTCAAAAGCCTTCATTTTCATTAAATTAAAATTGGAGTAATAGATTTGACTGCAGAAGTTAGCAGTGATAACGCTAATGATACATAAGAAAGGTGCGGTATCACGATCAAAAATGGAGAAAAGTTTTGAAAGCTCTTCATCAATCCACTCAGCTCGAAAAACAATCTACCCAAACCACAAGTAAGGAGTTCTTCAAAATGTGAGAAAAAAACAGCCAGATGGTGTTCAAGGTTATGGGAAGGTGAATATGTTTATGTATATTTCAAATTTAAGAAACAATTCTTTTTTAAAACTTTTTCAATAAAAAAAACTTTCAATAAACTTTCTAGAAATAAATTATTTTGTCCAGTACAATTTTCACGACGCATTCATATGTCAATAATTAGTCAAATATGAAGACTGCACAAAACAAGGCCTTTGGAATACCTTATAAAAGGTGATATTGGTACTCTATGAAGGCATGAGAGATATATAAATGAGTGTCGACTGCGATTTTGATTTGTTTAAGAGCAGTTTAAGGTTGGGATTGTTTTTATGTTGTAATGTATGTTTGGGTTGATTCAGTGTTAATCGTTGTTTGAATGTGTCATATTTTTCTCATTTAATTTAAGATGTTTTCAATGATTTTTTTTATATATTTAAACTTGATTTTTGATTTTTCAGCTAATATTTTTCCATTTTGAAAACTTATGCAATCATTGAAAAATACAGAGATTTTAAAATACTTAACTGTATTTAAATGAAAATTTTTGGAGAAAAAATTTTACCTGCTGAGCTTCTTATTTGAATTATTGAAACTCCCAAAACTGATTGTTTCACACTTAAAAAGAATTCCTTACAACCCATCAGTAGAAAAAACTGGTATTTGAAATAACTAATAACTAACTGTGACGTTTTAAACAATAATTGAATGGAATAATTTTTTAAAGTGAAATTAGATATAAAGTAATTAAATTAAAATATAAAATCTGAAAATTTCAAGTAATTCTTTCAACAAATTGTTCCCTGTTTGTGTTCTTTTATAAGACTTAGAGTTATAACGGGATAATTTCCATGTTAAGCAATCATAAATTGGTAAAAAAACCATCAAGTTTAAACAACTAAATGATGATTTTTTTTGTGAATTTTATGGAACTAATGAACTTTTGAACCATCGTGTTTTGTTTTATCGCAGACAACAAAAATTTATCCAAAGTGTATAAAGCATTTTTAAGCTAATTTGCATGTTAACATACTGAAAAATAAGTCTCGATAAGTTACGGAAAAAGTGGTAAAAACACAAAAGCGTCAAGAAGTTTATTAGGAGCTTCTCTATTCTCAAAATTATCAAGTAGTCAAACCCCAGTACTATGGTAAAACATTTAATTTTTGATACTTATTTGTATCGTTTTGAATAAATTTAGATTTAAGCTAATCAAACTTTGAATGATTTTAAAAGTATTTATTATTAGAAACGTTGCGTTTGTCATGGAAACCCTTCATAAAGAACATAAACCTGTGATGGATTTTTCAAGGAATGTTAATCTTGGGGTTCTCACTTCCGATTCGTTTGTGACGTTGCATGCAATACATTAAAACGATTTTGTTGCTATTTCTATGCAGGTTTAAAGTCTGGCTTAGAAAACTATAGTGTAAAACTAAAATAAATTCAATTAATGTGTTTTTTCTTATTTTGAAGCTCATCAAATTATTAAAACCATGATAAAATTCCACTTGAGTGCTTTTAATGTAAATTTTTTCAAAGTTTAGGGAATTAAATTTAATGACATGTATGGCCACTCTGAACTAAACTGTTCAAATTTGGTTTTTTATTTGAAACGATTGATTTGAGGACCATTTTAGAATCAAATTTCTTTTCACAAATTGTTTTGTTAATTTATAAGTTTTAGTGTATATGAACGTAGTTACTGTAGATCTTGGTTAATTGTGAAATAATAAAATATTTTCGTTTTCATTCATCAAAAATTGAGGATTTTGAAGATACATTTATTACAGTAATTCATTATGATAATGAATTAGGGTAAGATCGTACTTATCGAAAATTTTAGTCTCTTTACTGTAATAAAAGTATCTTTGAAATCCTAAATTTTTGACGAGTAAAAACGAAAATTTTAAAAATACAAGATACTTACGATGTCTCTAAAAGAAAAAAAAAATTAAGTTTTATATGGTTATAATGGAATATTTAAAGGGTTATAATAAATTCATAAGACATAATATAGAGGCATCGTCGGATTTTTTAAAAGCTTAAAAAAAATATTAATATTATTTTGTTTTTATTATATAATAGGTATTTTATTCTGATTAAATTAATATTTATATGAATATTTCATATATACAAACACACCTTTTGAGTTAGATTACGGAGATTATTTCTTAAATACAAACTTGCGTTCATATGAATAACAATTCATATGAACGCAAATACATGAGAACCTTTAGCATTTAAATTGAGGAAAAATCCGTTGAATGCAAGTTTCTTTAAAAAAACTGAACAATATAATGATTAGCTTCGAGAAGTTTCCATTAAAATTATATGTGCATGACCGCAGTCAACTTTTGAATTTCTTTCCTCAATTTGTACTTTTGAATTGAAAAACTTCAAAATGAATTTAAGAATATTACTTTCAAAAAAACTAAGGTGCATAGTATTGAAGTTTTGCTGCGGTAATTGTAAGGGCTACTAGTGTTTCTCTAGCTGTTTATTTATAAGGAATATATACGCATGCAGTTATGAAGTTTTATACATATTTATTCGAACAAAAGCTTGATACTTCTCGATAAATTTAACCTCGATGGTTGATGAAACCCGTTTTGTTGTAAGATAAGTGAATAAAACCTGAATTAAATTAGCTGCCTGCTTCAGTACTGAGAGACAGCAGTATAACCTAAGTTACCTGAAGATATTACAAAAAAAATGAGAAAATGACGTCAGCTTAAAAAATTTAAAGGTAAATTTTGAAAAACTACAAAAAAATCATATTTATGGAAATTAAATATCTATGTTTTAATTAAAAGTACAAAGCCCTATTTTACTGTGCATATCATCCTCAGACGAGCATGGAAACATAACTTCAAAACATCAAAATTATTAAAAGGAAATTAATGAAATAATTAATGGAGAAATTAAAAAATCATATATAAAGGAAAAGAATTATGAATAAATGTATCTCCATCATAAAATGAATAAAGCAGAAGTATAAAATAAAGTAAATCGAAAAGATATTGGAGACGATTTGATAAAACTTTTTGAAGATTTAACGAGTTTTTAGTGTTTTGTAGTATGTTTTCCAAATCATTTTTTCAAGTTTCTGTAGGCTTTTTTCAACAACAGCCCCAAAAATCGATCGGGGGAATGGAAGCGAGGAGCTTACATTGTTTTAGTGTTATTCGATGCTTTTTTATTGCAAGCAATGAGCTTTACGCAAAAATGCATTTTATTGGGGATGATGCGGTGAAGATGGGTTGGTTCCCCTTCAACCTGGATAGATTGAAAAGACTCAAAAACGCTTTTGCTATAAATGAATTTTAATGAAATGTTTTCAACTATATGGAAAAAGCCTTGATATATGGACAATATCCTAACTCAAACTATTTAGCTCTTGGAAACCATTTTTATTATTTCTCAAAAGCTAGTTTCGAGATAAATAAAAATATATAATTTTTAAAAATAAGATTCATGATAATATTCCAAGATATTTTCATTTATGCCGTTCATATATAATTCATTTAATTATAAGCAGAAATAATTGCAAAATCACAAATTTATAAAATTTTCAACAATTTCAAAAAAAATTGAGATGGTTTAGCACTTCAAAATTTTATAAAAAGCTTTTTATTAAGTGAAACTTTAAAAATAAATCGTTTTTCACAAGTAGTTTCATAAGACGCCTAGAGTGAGAAGCTTCTCGCAAAGTTATGGAACTCAATGCAAAATTCTTTATGACGAAAAAGCTTTGTTCAATATAGTAGTTTTATTCACCAAAGAATTTGATTGCCATTATGAAAATTTAAATTTAGATTAAATGCGAAAAATTTATGAATATTTTGCAATGAAAAGCCATCAGAATTGAAATTAGGTGAACACCAAACGACAGTTTTTCAATCACATTTTTAGCAAAATTTTAACACAAAATGAAGTTTTTTTCCTATTTCTTTTCATAAAATAATTGAATAAGTTACTTGCTTCGTTAGGTTTGAAACACATTTATAAATTGGTTTAGTATGCTCGGATGCACAGTCGAAACCCACAAGCAAGTCCTAGATGACACACTTAATTTGCGACATGTCTTTTCAAGTTTCAACTCCCTTTAATGAACATTTTGAAACACTGTGATCATAGTTTCAATGAAGTTTCTTGATTATTCTATTAAAAAAAAATTACCATCTCGGTTTAAACTTTTTTTCTTGTTTATCATCTGACTTTTTCCAATTGCATCAGCCAACTTGTTTAAAGTTTTTTATCACTCAAAAAATGCTATCGTTTTCAAAAGTTTTTTTTGAAATAATTATAAAATCGATAAAGATTGATGACTCAGATTGGTTTTATAATTCATAATTACGACATTACCCAAGTCTCAATAACAAGCACCAATCCAATAAAAAGCCCAACCCTTCAATACATTTATTATACACTACGCAAGGCTTCATGTAAATTGAACTTCCACGATCTGAAAGGTTTCATGAAATAAAAAATAACAAAAGAATCATCATAATCTCAAAAAACTTACATTAATTTCTCAAGTTTTTATATTGTTTTTAATGGAATACAGCCCTGGGTAACCAATAAATTGCGCAACCGAAACCTCAGTTAGGAACGACCGAATGATGGACTTACTTACTTCATTGTTTTTGATTTACATATATGTTTATAATGTGACGCAGATGCTGAAAACAGCAAGCACTTTGGTCATAGCAGTCATGTTGTTCACTGTTGGTGTTTGTGAAGACTTCCTAGTGGCATCTCCTGACGAAGGTTGAATGTTTTCCATGCTTAAAAATATGATATATATATATATATTGGTTAAATATTTCACGTGTTGTAAAGTTTGACGAATTGATTTAGTAGTAGTTAATGAGGTTTCCTTAGTTGAATATTTCGTTTTAGATAAAGTTACTGATACTTATTGGCATATTTTTATTACATCGACCATTGAGTCTTAAGGTAGCCTTTAATAAAAGTACAAGGCTTATTAGGAGCTGGTGAGTCAACATTTGGTACTCAATGTTTTAAGGACATGAGAGTCTGATAGATCAGCTGAAAAAGTTTTGAAGAAATTTTTTCAATTTTTTCAAACACACTGAACGTGCATAATGGTTTGGCAAGTTTTTTGACCTTTCACAAAACTCTGCCAAAAGTTGATTTTTGTAAATTTTGAGTAAGAGTTACATGAACTGAATAAAATTAAATATCTTTCTTTTGTATGATAAATCAGGCATTTAATGCACGAAGTAACAATGGAGTTTTATAGCTATATGTTTAAATAAATGAACAGTTAACTTCGGACAAAAATATTGAAAATCTTGTAAGCACGCCTTTTATTTTCAAATTAGTTTATTTCAAATCGAAAAAATTTTAGAAACTTTCATAATATTTTAAACCTTTAAAATCACTGAATGAAAACAAAATAGAAATTTTGAATAAAATGCTTCATAAGTTTCATATGATAAATTAGTCAAACGTTAAGAACCAATTTAAAAGTTACCAAATGAGAAAAACAAATATTCAAAATCTCTTAGATTTTATACAAAAAAATCTGTTTTGAACTCTGTCTGTTTATTAATGAATTAATTTCATGAGGGCTTTGCGCACACACCTTTAAACAATGAGATGAAATAAACGCGACGCATTGAACTTTTATCAAAAAAGCAAAAACTTGATTCCATGCTTTAAAATATGTAAAGTTTTTTCCAATTTTTGATGTTTTTGAATGGTTAGTAAATGAAGCTTTTGTTTAATTTTTTATAGAGTTCGTCTCAAGAGGGGAGATGAATGACCGACTAAAATCGTACAAACAGAACAACTATCAGGGTATAAATTTCACGAAAGTTTATTATAAATTGAGTTTTAAGGAATGGAAAAAGTTTTCTATTAATAATAAATAAAAAATATTGAAAGCAATTTTTTAAATTTTGAATCACAGTTTTCGACTTTCAACTACCATTACGAAAGAATATATAAAGCATAAAAAATAAATTTTTAAAAATAAACTAGACTCAATAGCAACTCAACTATTTTTCAGATGAATCTGTTTTCTCCCAAAAACTTTTTCCTACAAGAAACTTCCACAGGCTCTATGTTTACGATGATGTCCTCAACTCAAACGACAAAGTGGAGATGAAACGGTATATGAGATTCGGTAAAAGGTATATGCGATTCGGAAAACGTCGATAGTGATATTAAATACTTTTAATCTTAAAAATGAATATGAAAACTCCCATAGAAACAAGCGTTTTACTTTAATAAAAAACTTTGTCTTGTTATAAAGGCTTTTTGTAGTCTTTGACAACTTCTTTTTGAAAAAATTAAAACACAATGGAGCCTTAGGAATTTGATGCCTGAGTTTTATCTTTTAATATCCTAACATTTTATGATTTTTTGACACTTTCCGAATTATATGGTCAATAATAAAAAATTTACACAGTTGTTTTGAAGTTTAAATGTTTTGAAATATTTTGGAAAAATTTTGAAAAACCAAATTAAAAAAAAATAATTTAATTTCGAAAATTAACTTTTCAATAAAAACAAAATGTTTGTTAACTCAAAATTATTCGGGAAAAGCAATGATAAATATTTGTATGGTAGGCAAGCCAAGGTGAATAAAAGAGTGTTTGGCATCACACGCTGTTTTTCAGCAAGTTCTCGCAGTTTTCTTGTTATTTTCTCTTGTTTTGTTTCTCTATTTTTGCAGTAAAATATTTTAATAATAGTGAATGAAGAATTCTCTCAGTGCAAAAAAAAATCTTCCGTGAAAAGCTTTTTTTAACACTTATAACATGCGGGGAGAAAAGATGATTAAAAATAGTTTCTAGTGAAGAATGCTATGTTTAAAAACAAGAAAGAAAGAACAACTGGTCCCCTCTTCGACATCTATACTCTGTAAGCTTAAGGTTTGATGTAAATACCATATAAGGTGCCAGTCATTTAAGCATTGTGACCGCACTAGAGATTTTGTCGAAACTCTGGCTCTTGCGCTAGACAAAAAAAATTGCTTATTGACAACGATGCTTTCTGTAATCAAAATCTAGATTATCAAGTACTCAAGTAAGTTCTGCGTACAAAAAGTTTCGGTGTCAATAAAACAGAAGAAATGATATCTACATTTGTTTTTTTTGCAAAATAAACTAGTGTCAATTACCAAATGTATGAGATATACTTCCTACTTTATCTCAAAAACTAACTAAGGAATGCTGCAATCAGTTGTAGTTTTGTTTGAAAAATGACTGGTCTTTGCCAGATGAGCACAACCAAGATTAAAGCGACATGACTGCTTGGAACATTGGTTTTCAGATCTATATAATAAAACATCTCTAAATTTAGCATATTGTTGTTTGAATTGTGTCTTATGCTTTCGTTGAAAGAGGCAAACTTGTAATTTGTCAAAGTCTTCCAGAAAGATTATTCACTAAGGTTCTATTTTTGCTTTAACAAAATTTAAAAATTTTAACCATAGGTTGTTTCTTCGTTTTTGTGGAGTTTCGATTGTTGCGTGTTACGGAAAGTGTGTATATAGGGCAATTTCCTCAAAGTGTTAGGAAATATGTATTTGGCAGTTTTTATATAAAAAATTACTTTATCATAATAAAAATAATGAGATGACTTTAGTACACATATATATATATATATATAAAGTGCATGATTATTATACTAGTAACATATAAAAATTATAAAAATCATCATCCAAGAGTTCTCTTGCACCAAATTCTTCAATAAATTTACAAAAGTACACAAGAGTCTAAAGAGTTGAAAAATTATACACATTGCTTAAGTGAAATAGGTGATTGGAATTTTGCCTGGAAAGAGAAAAACAGAAATATATTTTTTAAGCACTTTGCTTGAAACTTGCATAAATATTCAATCTATATTTGTTTACTTACTTGAAAAATTATTATATATATGTATATATATATACCCACTCACTTTCAATCATCCTCTTCATTATAATCCCCATTATCATCATCATAATCATCATCACCACCATCATCATCATCACCCCCATCATTATTTTTTCAAATTATTCATATTTTATTTGAAATTTGTTTTAATAAGATTTTGAATCTTTTATAGATTTTGGGAATTATTTGTACTGTCTTTATGCTATAGGTTTAAATTTATTTTTTAAATACTTATAAAAATTTTCACCGATTATATATATAATTTTGATTAATATTTTTGCATTGAGATTAACTATGCGTATAAAGAGTCATACTACTGGTTTTATACTAATTGTATTGATCATGTTCTGTAAAATGAAGCTCAAAAGCAAATATTTAAATATGAGATAAAAAATTCAAACGCAAAATTTTCTTTGTTGGACACTTGAAACAATCTTATACCCTATCCTAAATACATTTCTCCGAAAAAATCAAAAACAGATACCACGTTCATTTTACAGGTATTAATTCTGAAATAATCTTTCGTGAAAAAACATGGAAAGATCTCCGAAAAAATTGAGAACTTTTCAAAGAATTTCATAAAACATGACTTCACTTCAAGATGAGGGTGCTTATGGAAATCTCAACTTAATGATACTTTTCCATTTTAAAGAAAATTAATGTTTCCTATATAAAATCCTTGAAGTAATTTCTTCAAATTTTTCTCAAAATATTTTTTTCATTAATTTTTTATTATTTTTTATTAAAATAGCCTGTAATGTGCATTATCTATTTTAACAACGCCTCTGACACAGTTCACTTACTTTTAAAAGGGCGCTATATAAATTTATATAATAAATAAATAAAAAACCTTATTTCCGAAATTGATAGTATTCAGACAGCGCTCAAAACATTACGTAGCAATGTCTTAGACTTTTTAAAGTCTGAGGAAACCCTTGGTTCCCAAAAAAAGAGAGCGAAAACCGAAGACGACTACATCTTCAACATCTCAATTAGCAATCCATACTTCCTCGACCACTTTATCTTTATCTTTCTGTTCAACCATTCCATCTCTTTCAATTACTTCTCTTTCTAAATTTCCTTCAGCTACCACCTTTTTCTCAACTAGCTCATCTTCAACCACCTCTTCGACTAGTTCAACTTCAACCACCTCTTCGACTAGTTCATCTTCAGCCACCTCTTCGACTCCTATTACTACTTCATCTTCATCAACTTCTTCAACTTCATTTACAAGAAAGACATCTTCAACCTCTTGACTTTCTGCTTTTACAACCACTTCATTTCTTAGTTCAATTAATAATTTTCCATCGTTAATTTCCCTAGAATCATTCACACCAACCAATTCAACCACATCTATTCTTACTACTAACTCATCTCGACCTACTTACAGCACTATTGTCAAATCAAAAAGCATACACACCCTCTCCTCCCCATCCAACATAAAATCCCTTCTATTAAAAAAACCCCACCCATTATTAAATATTCCACCAAAGTTATCTCAACCACAGGTGAGACTCCTAGTGAATTGTGCAGGAGATTGGTTTCGTCCATCAACTTTTCACAAAAAGCCTTTAAATCTTTTCCTAAGCATGTTCGAGAGTCTACCGATGCTGTTGTCTGGGAAGCTGACTCTGCTGATTCACTCAAGGATGCCAAACTTTTCCTTTTTTCTCTTCCTAACATACTCCTCTACTACCCAGTTCTTTTGAATCCAACAATCACCGTCTTAGGTCTACCGACATGGGTTACTAATGAGGAACTTGAAACCTCTTTCAATCTCCTCTTTCCATCTGTTGATCCCAGCGCTTTCCATGCCTTTAGGCACAGGCCCAACGCACGAAACCCTTCTACTCGTGACTGACTTATCCAAGTCCAAGCAATGTTTTCCCCATGCTGAACAAGTCCAAGAATGTACATTTCCGTTTTGGTAGATTCTCTTTCCACTCTCGCATCCATCTATTAGATGTCTGAATTATCAGACTTATGGTCATAACATATCTGTGCCAAAATCCTAGAGTATGTGAGCACTGCGGCAAAGACCATTCGTCTGACAACTGCCCTAAAACCTCTTCTTCCTTTTGTGTTCCCTGCTTTAAATCAAAGCGCTCTTGCCATGACCACGTCACAACATCCTCCTCTTGTCCTCTTTATAGACAACAAGTGCGACTCAAGATGGGACGTACGGCTTGGGAATGATGGTCAGCCTCTCATCCTTAAGTCCACAATGTACCTTTGTCAACTAAATTCGCTCTCTTCAATCCTAGGTCTATTCGTAGTAAATCTTCTATTATACTCGATACTATCCTTTCTCTTAAACTTGACATTATTGCTTTGATGGAAATTTGGATTCCTGAAAACGCAAACAATGTCACAAAATATGACATTGTGCCTCATGGCTTTCATGTCTTGCACTCACACTGACCCATTGGTAAACGAGGTGGAGGTATTTCTGTAATTTCCAGAAACTCCATTAGATTAGATGCCATTAAATCCCCGTCCCACTCTTCTTTTGAATCATTGACAGCCAAAGTGTGTTTTTAGTCACACTGTTTCTATCGGTGATCTACCGTCCTCCAAACACTGGCAATTTTATCGGCGAGCTCACGTCTCATCTCTATTTCCTTTATTCTCTTTCTTCAAATTTTATATTGGCTGGTGATTTCAACACCCAAAATTGTACGTCTCATGACAACTCGCTTAGTGGTCTTTTACGTGAACTCGAGCTGGTCCAGCACATAGACTTCCCCACCCACAGACTTGGTAACATCCTGACCTCATCATTACTCCAAAACCTAACAGTCATCTCATACAAGAAATCGGCAAAAAAACTTTTGACTCCGATCACTATCTTATTTTATGCAGTCTCAACCTCGCTCCTCCTCCCCTTCCTCCTCGCATTGTAATTTCCCGCTCTTTTGAAAACTTTGATGATGCTGTCTTCGAGAAAGATCTCAGACATATCCATAATACACTAACTAACCTTTCTGATGTTCCAGTTGAAGAGTTTCTTACAACAATGAACAACTCTTTTCAATCACTTATCGACCACCATGCCCCTTTTCGCACCCACATCTTTCATCCCAGCAGTCACTCCCATCACAAGCTATCCACTGACGCCATTGCCGCCAAAAGAAAAAGACGAAAACTTGAGAGAAAAATTTCCTTATTGTTAAGGTCATCCAAGCCTGTTCCAGCCAGTCTTCTTGCTGCCCTCAAGGAATCTCGGAAGACTGCTCGCGCTCTCATCTTTAAATCCCGTGCTGATTATTTTAACAACATGCTTGTCAAACCAAACTCGAAAGTTTTTTGGAAAACTGCCAACTCCATCCTACATGGAACTCCTCCTTCTCCGCCACGCAGCTCTTCAAAAGCTATCAATCTTGTGAATACCTTTAGTAGCTTTTTTAAAGAGAAAATCGCTCTTATTCACAAATTTTTGCCAACGTCCATTTTGCGCTGCACAGACCCTATTCTACCAGACAATCGAACACCACTCTCTTATTTTTCATTTGTCAGTATTGAAGAAGTGAGTAGGCTAATTCGCTCTTTACCCAACAAATCTTCTCCATTAGACTTAATTCCCACATCCACTTTGAAACGCTTTTCTCACCTCTGCTCCAATAATTTCCAAACTTACCAACTTTTACCAGAATAACTTTTCATGTTTCATCATCTCCTAATTTTAATCCTTTCCAATCAGCATATCGCAAGCACCACTCAACAGAAACCACACTTTTACGCATCACTGACAGTCTTCGCAACATCTGCGCTACTGGACATGCGGCCGTTTTGGTTTCGCTAGACCTTTCTACTGCTTTTGACACTCTCGATCACAATATCTTAATTGATATTTTGAATAGACACTTCAATATTTCTGACCTCGCTTTTACCTTTCTCAACGTTATCAGTTCGTTGAAATGGACAATTTCTCTTCTTCTCTTACATCACTCAACTCAGGCGTGCCGCAGGGCTCCGTTCTGGGACCAATCCTCTTCTCTCTTTATACATTACCCATGTGTAGCATTATTGTACAGCACGACTTGCTTTTTCACCAGTTCGCTGATGACATCACTCTTTTCACCGGAGTCTCTCACCCAGATCCTAGCCCACTCTCCTTAAATTATTCAGTTATCTTTCCTCTCTAAACTCCTGGTTTTCCAAAAGCCAACTGAAACTAAACCCTACTAAGAGTGAGGTGATGTTTGTCGGCAGCTCTCGTCTTTTAGCAAAATACAAACTCTTTTCTGTGGTAACTCTCGACGGCACCACACTTCCTATATCTTCCAAGCTCAAAATCTTAGGTCTCAACTTAGATTCAAATTTGAACTTTGCTCTCTTTATTTCTCAAATAATCCAATCTTCCAATTTCCATATCTATGCCATAAAACAAGCATGCATATTCTTACCTCTTTCCACTGCTAATAACCCCCTTTATCTCACTAGTTCTTTCCAGATTGAACTACTGTAATTCTCTCCTTTGCGGACAGCCAAACTATCTTTTATGCAAACTTTAAGCCCTCCAAAACCATGCGGCCAAGACGGTTCTTCAAGCTGATTATTTCAGCTCTTCCAGCGACTGTCTTGATTGTTTACACTGGCTACCTGTCTCCCAAAGATGCAAGTTTAAATTACTTTGGCTCATTGCATGCACTCTCAAGCTTGAACAGCCTGCTTATCTTTTTGATCTTTTTTCAATCAGACACACACATCAACCTCTCAGGTTCTTGCACTCTGGTTTCTAGCTTCATCAAACTGTTTCTTCAGGCTTGTTTACTAGTCGCTCTTTTTCTCACCAGGCTCCACGTCTGTGGAATTCACTTCTTTCTAACTTGCGCTCATCGCCTTCTCTCATGAGCTTTCGCAAACTTTTGAAAACTCACTTATACCATAAACATCCCCAGTCATAAACTCTTACAAGCCTTGAGCGCCTCTGAAGCAATCTTGAATTGATAACTGTGCGCTATAAAAATCGTAATAATAATAATAATGATAAACAAATAAATAACGTTAAAATATCATAACACCTAATAATAACACACTTCATAACCAAACTGAAAAATACTGTACCACCTCAGAGCCATAATCTTTGATAAATGTTTTTTAAATAAATTTCAAGTTTTGGGAGCAAGAAAAAACTAGTCCACAAACAAACAAACACTGTAGTAGTGACCCCTCAGACCTTGGACTTGGATGTATCAACATATATATGTTAGAAGGCCTTATATTTTTTTGATCCCCCTTGTTGTGTTTGGGTCTCATCCTTGGTGAATGAAACCATCTAGCTAGAGGTTTTTGTGGATTTCTGATCTAATATACATAGCTTGCATTGGTCATTAGCATATAGTCTCGCAAGACGTTGCGTCTCACCAAGGAAAAGTAATGCTGGAGTAAAATTGAAGATTGGTGAAAGTCATCTCAGTAAATCTTTTGAAACTTTTTTGGTGAACTGGGCTGCGAGACTGGATGCGGTAAAAAGAAATAGTGTCTGGTGATGAGGTTTAGTCGAAAATATTAATCAAATGGAAATAAAAAAGATTTTAAAAATAATAATGTTGTTTTATACGCAGGTAGAGTTCTCATCTGGAAATTGTGGTTCTGATGTACTGACGGAAAAACAAATCTTTATATGAACTTTTAAATAAATTCATCAGCTGGCTTGATAACTTTAATTTTTGTTCAAAAAAAATTTTTTTAGCTTTAGTTTTGTTTTTTTTGGACCGTTGTTTTGACAATTATACACACAAGCAGTAGCGCCCTGTAAAACATCTGTTGAGCTAACGAAACTCCAATATGGGGCGACAAAGTCGATCTAAAGTTTTGGTTTTGTGTGATCGTGCATCAAATAGTTAGTGATAAGCTACTTGCATCAATAATAAAACTAAGTTGATATTTTGAGTTAAAACCAATGAAACAACTGTGACTTGAAGGGTGTATCCTTTGAAGGAGTTTTCGACAAGCTGTGACAAGGATTTTTTTTAGCAATGTTAGGAAGTATAAGCTAAGCTTTTTTTTTTTGCTGAAAATACTTAACAGGTCAAACATTTAGCAATATTAATAATAGTTTGATTCTATTTTTTGAATGATTAATGTTTAATTTATTAAATTAAAGAAAATTATCCAGTTTCATCTGATTCACAACATGTCAATTTACCATAAAAGGCAAAACTTAAACAAAAATGTTCTGAAAAATTTTGGAAAAAGTTGATCATGACGTGTATTATCATTTTTTGCTATCTTATCTCAGATTCCCGAAGAAAAATTAATTGGCCCTCTCAGTAACATACAAAAATTATATAAGTACCATATGATTGGGTAATTATTAATAATCATTCATTTGAAATAGCATACAGAATAATGATAAACTTTATAAAATTTTATGGCTTATACGAAAAACTGATCTCTGTTAATAAAATTATTTATTTGAATTATTCATGAAATAGTTCAAATTAACAAAAGCATTATAATCTCTTTAACCAAAGTAAATAAAGAATATAATTGGAACACAAAAGGTAAGTACGGACTTGAAAATGTTACTTTGTTAATGAAAAGCTTTGTACTTAATAAACTTACCTTTTGTGTTCAAATAATCAACTAAGCATTGTTTCCTTTAGCAACCAAATCAAGTGGGAACTATAACTTCAACAATTATTATTTAACAAGCTGATTTACAAAATTAAAAAACGTATAAAACAATATAAGAATGAACTGAAATTTCGAATTTTATTGGCTGTTTGAATAATTATTTTTCTTCTTGATTTCTTAATTCCTTTTCAAAACATCTCTAATACAAGTTAAACATAAATAAAATTTCCAAACCAAAATTTCGAAAAAGAATTGAAACTTATAATTTAGTTTTTTTACACTCAATCTCACTCGAAGGTTTTTCGTACCACAAAATTATTTCATCTATGGTTTCAGGCAGGGCTTTTTTATGAGTCTCAGGCACAAAAATTATGCATAAAGCAACCAGTATGGATAGTGAGCCAAACAGTCCAGGAGCCAAATAGGAGTACCTTTCCATCTGAAAGTGATTGGAATTTTGCTGTAATAACGATCGTTCTATTGAAATCTTAATGTTGATTAAATGGTTTGTGTTTTTAATTAATGATTGAATCACTTGAATAATCATTCAAACGTTTAATGCACCTTTTTGTCTGAATTTGTCCATCATTCAATTAAATTTTATGAATAGTAGAATTTGATTAACAATTGATTTAAGTATATGTAATAAGATCTATTTTTGAATTTCAAGAACCAACCATTGAAGTGGAATAAGAAGCAGAAACCGTGCCTAGCCTCGAAAAAAATACAGCGATTCCCACTGCTTGGTTCCTGTAAATATAACTTTATGATAACCTGATTATAAAAAGATTGGGCAATTTTTTAACAAACCGCTATAACTTTTCATTTTTTTATGCATATAGTAACGAATTTTATTTCTAAAACGCTTTAAAGTGACAAACTAAAAACTCAAACCTGAGATTTGTTGGGAAAAGTTCAGCTGTGTAAAAAAAAACAATTGCGAAAGTAGAACTTATTCCAAACTTTCCGATTACAGTCAGACAGATTGAGAGAATATTTCTTGTGTTAATGTTCCCTTCATTGAAAATATGATGTTCATTTTAAATTTATTTTCAGTTTTTAGATTTCCAATAATAAAGCGTTATTGCTTAGAAATCAACACAATGTGAACTGATGGTTTTTGGAAGAAAAGATATAAAAATATTTTTTTTTGTGGCTTTTGAAATGAGAAATAAAAAGATGAGAAAAAAATGAGAGTAATTGAAAATGTCATGACCATAAAACTGAATTCGTAAAAAAACGATTGAATAATCTAAAAATAAAAACTAGAAAACGAAAAATAAAAACTAAGTTGAGAAACAAAAAAGGGAAAAACTTATGAAAAAAAATAACAAGAAATAGTAGTCTATCACCGAGATAAAGTGCAATCCACAAACGACAAAAAACTAGGAAGAAATGAGAAAAAGTGATGAACAAGTTTGTCGAGATGAAGATAAAAATTATTTGACTTATGAGACAGTTGGAAATTATGGGAAAATCAAAAATTTTTTTTACTCACAGAAAAGGTCATAGTAAACTTTAAAAAAATAGGTCAATGTGTGACAATTTTTTTACGTCGATTTGTGAAAGAACTTTGGTGAATTTATTGAGCAAAAAACATCTGATGTTACATCTCCTTCATGTTGCTTCATTCAGGTCTTTATAAAGACTCAAACACAATTTCAGGTATAAGCAAGCACGTACGAGAATGCTCCCATGGAAAAGTTGACTGGGATAAGCCAGTGATTCTGAAAACAATAATTGAACAAAATAAAGCATCCCTTCAAATGAAACTATTAATACAGGAAAGCCTGGAAATTAAAAAAAATAAATCATTAAGGAATGGCTACAATGACCCACAGTTGCAGGTGGACACAAGTGCATGGGACCTAATACTGATGAAGTTGCAAAAATTGGACAATAAGAACTTGAAAAAAGCAAAAAAGGGGAGGCATGGAGATTAATTTCTCTACATCGGAAAAAATTTTTTTTTGAAGTTGAAAATTAACATTGAAATAATATCATTGAAAAATAAGTTGTTTCTGAATTAGTTAATAACCAAATTTTAATACTTATAGTCTTTGTTTAAACTGTTTTATAACCATAATTACTAAATAACGTTTTTTCGCTAATGTTTTATGATAAGGCTAAACTTATCGATAATAATAGCTGTTTTATTGTTCAATAAAATTATTAAAGTTCTTCCATAACTTGACGTAAAAAAATTTTCAAATATTATTTACAAGTAAAGTTAAGATGTTTCTAAAAAGTAAGGTGGGGTTAAATCATTTTGAAAAAGTTAAAAACAACAGAGTTGAAAATTTTGAAATAATAAAGCATAGCAGAATGGTTTGATAGGTAATATGTTGAAAAAAACTAATTTCAAATGTGAAAACTTGCATTATTAGTTTCAAGAACCGATATTTTTCAAAATCTTCAACCTCAAGTTTGAAACCTCCAATAAAGTTTCAAGTGCATGCTCGAAATGTGAGATTATGCTTAAAAAATTCTATTCTTAAAATATTCAAAAAAACTACTTATATTCCTTTGAATTTTCGGTCTTTATAGATAAGCTAGTAGAGATTTATTTAAAAGTTACCGGGTTCAATCCCGTGTTAGGCCGAGTATTAACACCTATTCTTTACTGAGTTTTCGCTAAATTAAATTTTAAGCGAGTCTCTTAATCTATAATGAAAAGCGCTTTAAGAATGCCACATTACACTGGGACAATATATATTGGAGTTTACTCACCCACAGTCAATGTGGTTACAATGCTACCGGAAAGACTCAATCCTGCAATTATATGGCCAACTGCGAGAGGTCGTTTTCTGCCAAGTCTGAGAGGGTTTTAAATTAAAAAATTCAAGTTTATAAACTAAAAATAGTTATTTACTTTAATTTGTTTGAAGTTAGATTATAAACTTGAAGTTTCAATATTTTTGAAATACGAAATTACCCTATTTCTTAAGATAATGCATTTGTGAGTGATTTCACATTAAAATGAACTATTTAAACCTTCAAGTGTCAATAAACTCATGGATATATTCATGAATAAGAATAATTATTACAAAACTGATACTCAATTTGTTCAAGTTAGAGTAGTTGATATGTCATCAACATTCTCTACACAAGAACATCTATGATTTCGTTATATATAATTCTATTTATTTTAAATATGAATATATTTGATTCCAATATGAAGATATTCAATTTTTATGAAAATTTATTCAGTTATAATATATATTTTTACTTATTATATCATAACATAAGCTTATTTAATTATAAGAGGACCTTATTTAATCATAACACAGATAGTCACGGATGACCTTGGGCATCTGACGTTAAACTGCGCCAAACTTAGCGCCTGCAACTGAGGCTGCTTTTCTGTTATAATCTGGATAACAGTAAACTCCGATAGCAGGTATTGACAAATCGCCGTTCCCACACTTGAGTAGTTTGTCTTGCGGAGCTTGAGTTCGATAACTTCAACTTGGACGTTAACTGGGGCTGGCAGTCTATAGAAATTGTATCAAATAAATTATGCTATAGTAGTATCAAAACCTAGACCAACTGCCCTCAGCCTCAGTAACTGGGGTATTTACAGCAGTATAATTAGTATAATTAAGCTTAATATGAATTTATTTGACTTAATGAAACAAAAATTATGCATTTCATGATCATTAATGAAAAACCGGAATAGTTACTAGTGTATTCAAACATTTCAAACATTAATTCCCGGAAATATAAAATGTATTGAATTGTCGTGTTAGAAATTATTTAAACTAAATATGGATACATTGTAAATATAATTTACATTATCAACAAAAATTATAAACGCGTTGAAAACCTTTTGACTATGAAGGCCATTATGATACAAGCTGGAAATTCTACAAAGGAATTAATAAAGCCGTTCAAATAGTGATTCCCTGATAGAGCATTGGTTGTTAATGTTAAACCATAATAAACTAAGTTGTCCACAAATCTGTTATGATTAAAACTATTTTCATTATCAAATAAATAGAGAAAAATGAAAAAAATTGCGAAAAATTAACTCGGATTAATAAATAATATGGCTTAGAGAAGTCAGATGTATCACTATTTTGAATATTTTAAAATTCAATTTTTTTTAGTCACTAAATAATCTGCATTGGTTCTTATTATCCGAAAAAGATTTGGATGGAA
Organism: Pterobdella sp. o SKG-2022; assembly: GCA_964035795.1. Classification (NCBI taxonomy): domain Eukaryota; kingdom Metazoa; phylum Annelida; class Clitellata; order Hirudinida; family Piscicolidae; genus Pterobdella; species Pterobdella occidentalis. The sequence continues at coordinate 6,186,911 of OZ038322.1, forward strand.
AGATCTTGTCTGCCAATTTATCACCAACCCCATAAAAAGACAAACGACCAAATGTTTGAAAAGCATTTTGCTTTTAAAAATATCCAAAACTGAATATTTATAAGCGTTTGAAGATGTTTCTGCCTTCATGCAACATAACTTCATTATGTTTTTAATTTTCCCATTGATCTTTGATGAATTTGATGATAATTTTGAATCATCAAATTTGTTATAACTGTTTAAAATAGGTTGAGTGAATGTAATATTGTTCATTTTTGCTGCTTTTAATAGAATTTCTTCAGCTTCTTCAAGTTTGTTGTTTGCATATAACCATAGAACGGAATTCGGTAGCTTCCTGTGAGAGTTTTGATCAAAACCTTTTATTTTAATGTGAAGTTCTTTACATATAGGGCTTCTCACCAAAAAAAAGGAATGAACAGAAAACCGTAAAGACTGATAATTAATTGATAAACGACCCAGTTTTTAGTGAGGTAAGCTACCAAAGGGAGAATAGAGTTTCCTAGTCCCCAAAAACCAGTTGCTATAATTGCAATGAAAGGTCTATATTCAGAGGAGAACATCTCACACATTACCACAAGATTAGATAAAATCAAACCTTGTTGAAATGCACCCTAGATTAAAAGGGAAATAACATTAAAGCCAATATTTCCAGTTTAAAATGATTTTTATTTGAGCATTTTATCATATTTCTCACCAGTATGAATCGTAAGAAAAAGAATAGATTGAGATTTGAAGGCAAAACTGTCAAAGCTCCAATGGCCGACATCGATAACTGGGTTATAACCAGTATAGGTTTTCTTCCAAAAGTATCCGATAGTTTTGTGAAGAGAAGAGCTCCCAGCAGAATTCCAAAAGTCATTAAGCTCTGGGATGTGTCGGCTAAATGGCTTCTGTGACATACCATGTTCCACTACAAAAAGTTAAGAAGAAGTTGACTATTTTTTGAAAAAATGTATATCATTTGTAACAGGGTTGAATTTTATTAATAAAAAATTTGCTGTTCAAATATAATATGAACTCAACGCACTTTGCTGACTATGGTTGGGCCACTTATACTTTCATCAAACACCCAACCGTTCACACACTCCATAGTATCATTGTTGATAGATGCGTTAACGTACATAGAACATGAAGATAATTCTGAATTTTCTTTTCTAGGAATCCATTCATCCAAATTTGACTCGTTGTTTGGCAGTATACAATGGAAAGAAGGCTTGTAACCTGCGGAAAAAATTTATTCAACAAACATGATAATGAACGATTATGTCAATAATATTTACTAGTCCACACAATAGAAACCATTTGCCAGGCTGATGGAAAAATGCAACCGAGAATCAAAACAAAATACCAAAGGGTCTGCCATTTGCCGAAGAGCCCAAGTTTTTGTAAAGCCTCGTCAACAAGCATGCTTTTCTTCGAAAAACTAATTTATTTTTTTTTATTTTTAGATAAATATGCGAGTTGATAAGGTTTTTTCAAAAAAAAACCAATAATCTGACAATTAAGCATACAAAATCTGGAAAATGTCTTATCTATAAAAAAAAAATACTTTAAATAATTTATAGCTACTAAACTAACAATTTTGAGCTGAAATACCTTCAAAAAGATTGAAAATGATTTCAAACACCCTTCAACTGAAAACTTGAAATTCTAATTAAACTCGAAAAAACATACATTTTTTTATTCGACTTTTATGTCATTTTTTTCAAATTTGAGAAAGATTTGT
>OZ038322.1:6820036-6830036 GCA_964035795.1 Pterobdella sp. o SKG-2022
ATTCAAAAATTTTTTGAAAGTTTTTGCTATTATAATTTTTTTGTAATTCAAAGTTAAACATTTTTTATATTTTATACTAAAATAGATTATTTGGCAACTCTATTTATCTTAGTTTACATTTACTTACCTCATAAGATAAACTTCAAAGTAATGCGTTTACATAAATTTTATATCTAACATTTAGATTCACAAATTTGAATTTTCCAATTTTTAAAATAAAGCGTTTCAAAAATTTTTAAATTGTATAAATTTAATATTTGTTTAAACTCAGAACTTATTTTTAAAGCATAATTAGTTGATTTTGGGCATACAAAGGAAAGGTTTGCTTTAAAGAATAAAAATGATATCGACTACTAGTAGTTATGCTTCAACCAGTGCTCTTTTACCAAATCAAGTAATTATTTTTTAATATGTATTCGAGTATTGATTTAGTTGATAATGGCTCTTAAAATTTGGAATTTTTATAATTAAGTGAAAATTTCATGAATTTTGTGTCTGTTCTTTGATGTTTATACCATATAATCATTATAATTATTATCAATTGTATATATGACATTTCTCTTCATTCAGGAAATTGACAACAACATTTTTTTGGTTACAACTAATTCCAGGAAACTCCATTCATTTTGGTTTACAATTATTTTGTCAGTAATATATGTGAGTTATAAAGTTCAAATTCAATAAATTAATGAAACTATTATTATTTATTATATATAATGTTTACTAAATTACTGAACTTTAAATATTTTTTCTTCATTTAGAAATGTGAAGCTTTTTGTTAACCATGTAACAGTGTAACATACATACTTGAAAATAAAGCACTCTTAATGCAAAGCTTAACATTTTTAACATGATAAAAATACTGTTCCCCCATTCAATATTTGTTACTTTAGCATAAAAAAAATTTACTATATGAAATACATAAGTCAATAACATACTGAATCTTATAATAGTACAAATAATCAATATAAAAATCAATGGATTAAACTTAAAACTTTCCATAGTTGATTGTCTTTTTACTGATACTGCCTGTACATTTCTATTGTAACTCTTGTGGAGTTTTCCTGTTTTCAATCATCATATTATCAAACATTGCTCTTTTTCTCTTGACGTTCCTATTCACATTTCTTACATTCCGAGACATCAAAAAACTGCAAAGATATGGTTATGGCATCTTCTACAAGGAGTTGAGGCGTTTGGTGCAAGTTCCTTTTGTTATATTTTCTTTAGGTTTGTTTTTAGTTTTAGAATTTTAATTAATTGAATAATATAATTATTTATTCTCTCTCCATGGTATTTTAATTTTTTAAATTATTCTAGTAGCTTCAATAAATTATTTTTTAATATTTAATAGTTATATTGAATTATTTACTAATATTTTTTATTTAAATATGAGATAAATTTTCAATGTTTATTTTAAAACCACAGGCAATGCTCTAATAATTGCTTGGGCAGCCACATTGTTCAATTTTGGAGCTATATTGAAATATAATGACGTGAGATACTAATTATTTAATGGTAAAAAACACAGTATTTATTCAAGTTGTACAAATTTATCATTCATTTAAACACTTAGTTTTCCATCAAAAAATGTTTTATTTAATATATAGTTAGTTTCTAACTTGATGATATGAGACAAAAAACGTTAAACGAATAATAATAATAATAATACTTTGTTTGTTTCCCATACTATTCTTTCAGGTTATACTACGCCAACAATTATTTCATTAACACATTTCACTTGCTGGGCAATTAAATTAATTATCTTTTGGTTTTACTCGTTGTTTGGGGACCGTATATTTTCAAAAAAAACCCTATTTATAGTAGAAATAATATTCATAGTTTATTAAGCTGAGTAGATGCCATACGCGAATCAGATTTTACGTCGCTGTACTGAAGCTGGTCATATTTAGTGTACTTTATATTGAAGGAAACATTAGTTTTTCCAAGTGATATTTTAATAAACTTAATTGAAAATTTCTCACTATTTTAACTCGTTATTGTTACTAATTTGTCCCCGAAATGTGACTCATACAAGCACGATAAAATTAGAAATTTTTATTGAGACGAAGTCTTTCGATTTATTTTATATGCTAATGATCAGGTAACTAATAATATTGAATTTAGACTTTTATCGTATCTTAAATATATTCCTCAAAACTTTTATTCACCTTTTATATCTGCTTTGTAGATACGTTACAAAGCATTAGTCTTTCCTATGCTCATATAATTGTGGAATATGGGCTCTCAAAACAAAATCTTGGCAGCTCATTGATGCCCACCACAGGAAACAACTAAAAAAACTAATGGGCATTACTTATCTTAGAGTTATCAGTAACAAGACTCTTTATGAAAAAACCAAAAGTACTCTTATAAGCCAACATGCCGCTAAGCTACGGTGGAGTCTGTTAGGTCACATTTTAAGATCGGATGAGAGCTTGCCAGCTAGGAAAGCAATGGGAATATACTTCAAAAATATCGAAACAAAATACCCTGGCTTCAGAAGAAGACCTCGTATAACATTACCAACTGTCTTATCAAAAGACTTAAAAAGAACTGAAACAATTGCTTCACGTGAAAACCTCAAAATACCACTAAAGCTATCTACTATAGACGATTTAACTGAACTTCGAAAAATAGCAGAAGACAGAAAACAATGGAAACTTCTCGTTGAAACAATTAACCTCAACTATTCCTTCCAACAATAATCCGATTTTATTTTATTTTCTCGTTCTGATTGTTGCTCGACAATATATTCAATATATACATTTTTATTCTTATTTTAATTTTACTGTGATAGGTGTGATGGTATCTTTGATAGATTAGTCGTATGCCTTTAATAAATTATATCTGTTCCATTTGTATCTGAGCAATAAGCTTCATCAACTTCATACTAAGTGGTATTTTTAACCTCAGAGTGATTCTTCAAAAAAGGAACTTAACCATTGAAGTTTCTCATGTAAAATTATCAAACGCATGGTGTTGTTATATCTGTAATGATAAGCTGGTAAAATAAAAGTCTTTAGTGCTTATTTAATTATTAATAGTGGTTTTGATTGTATAATCATATGATGATATAATTATCCTTGATCTCACGATGGGGCTGGGTTATTATATAATTCAAGTTTCCAATGACATTATTAACTTGTAAATCGAAAAGCTTCGTGCATTAAAAAACCTATGAATCATTGTATTTAGTTATATAATATTATCGATTGAAATTTTTTTCTCATTATTAGATCTGCTTTTATATTTCTCAATATTTTATTTGGCTATATTCAATATAATGAGAATAAAACAAAATTTTAAGTTTTGGCCTCTATCTATCTAATAATAATAATAAAAATATTTATATTAAAAGTTTATATAGGGCCAAGAAAATCAACTGAGGCGATGAAATATTGTTGAAAGATAGTCTAAAAAGATATGTTTTGAAACGAGACTTGAAAGTGGCTAATGATGTTGATCTATCTATATCTATCTATCTATCTATCTATCTATCTATCTATCTATCTATCTATCTATCTATCTATCTATCTATCTATCTATCTATCTATCTATCTATCTATCTATCTATCTATCTATCTATCTATCTATCTATCTATCTATCTATCTATCTATCTATCTATCTAATCTATCTATCTATCTTCATCTATTTTTCCCATCATGATTTTGTAACTAACCAACTCAATACAACTCCATCATATTATATATTGAATTTATAGTATATGATATTTATATTATCATTCTCAGGCATCCTACAAAGAACAAACCAAAGTCTTGTATTTCCTTATTAGTTTACAGATCATCGTCTGCACAGAAATTGTACTTTCTTTGGTATTTCTCATTCTTGTTGCAGGTTATTTCCAATTTTATTTAAATAATTTCCATATTATTCGTTTTAAACCATCTTGTTTGTTACAAAGTTATTTTATTCAAACACTATATGTGATCTTTTAATAAATTGAAGTTCAAAGTTATAACATTTATCCCCTTTAAGTTAAGTGTTTGTAAAATTTTATAACAATAGTACTAGACGTACCAGTGTTCTATAAAAATTTTATCGAAAATAAATATCTTTCGTTTTTGCAGAATTCAATGGTTTTAATCGATAACACTTCAACACCATAAACACCATTTTTAATCGCCATCATCACAGTGAAAATCAAAAGATTCAATGCCTCAAAGAACCCTCCAGAGATATTTGACCAATCATTGATGCCTCCAGATAATGTTGTTGGAGTTGCTCTGACGTTAGTTTTATTCAGTAGTTATTTCTATATGTTGGCCCGTATAGCTCAGCTGATAGAGCATTAGATTAATTATCTAAAGTTACTGGGTTCGATCCCGTGTTGGGCCAAAAGTTAGCCATTGTTCCGCATTGTATTTTCGCGTCTAACCCCATAAAATGGAGCTAATAGACAATAAACGACAAAAATATGACAAAGGTTGGACCTGTTGGTAATTTATGCTTTAGAATAGTTTAATGGATTGATTAAGTGAGTGGTAGGTAAGAGGTGATGTGAAATTTATATAGTGTTCAATTGGGTGAGCTTCAAGTCAATTCATATGTTTGTAGAAGAAAAAAGCATAACTGATGCTAACTATGTATTATGATTAATTAATCATTAATGTTTTTAGTGTATGATATAAAATAAAAATGAAAAAAAACTGTTTTTGAGATAAATTCAAACCAGCTACAATTATGAAGATAAAATTTATAATATTAAATATATATATTTATATGTTAAAAAAATTACCGCTTAATAAAGTCCCATGCAAAAAATATCATTCATTAACGCACCACACGCCTAGTTATATATACTGACTCTATCTTTAAATACATAATTGGTTAGAAATAATATATATTTCAATACACCAATTCGTTACTAAATAATGCCACAGGAACGAAGGGGCATCATCGGACTTGTTGAACGAGATGCGTGAAGAAAGGTTGGTCTTTATGAAACGCAGGTGTATACTGCTAGGGAAGGCTCTACGTCACGTCGTCAATGGTTTGCCGAGCCATCTTAAGAACACTACTGAGAAATCACTTGAGAAATTTCTAGAAACTTCGAATGATGATGATTGTGCTGATCTGTACGAGGACCTGGGTGCTGATGCCGACATGATTGTCGCTTGAAAGTTTCTTTTCCCACCTTAACTCTAACGCTACTGACTCTTTTTTATACTTAATTTCCATGAATGACTTCATATTAATGTTTTTCTTGCTATTTTTCATGACACTAGATTTTAATGTTGAAATAATTGATGTAAAGCCTGTTTGTAGTTGTGCCCGATGTAACTTGTGCAATTTTTAAGTCACATGAGACATCTTAAACTTTTAAACAAAAATTATTATTCATAAAAATCCATTTTTTTGCATAAAATATAAAAAAAGCTTTGAATGGTTTTAATCATTTCAATAATGAACTTGATGTATATGCATTTGAAGGAACTTCAATAAATGTTGTGGTTTTTAATAAAACTTAGTGTAATAGCAACAAGGATGCATCTCTTTTATTTATTAAGTAAAACTTTCAAAAATTTCCGTCATTATATAGAGATTTTCAATTGAATTCAAAATCTGCGATTCACTACCAAATCTTTGCAATTAACTTCAAAGCTTTGCATTTGATTACTAAATTTTTGAAATTGATAACCAACTTTCAAAAAAAAAAATTAAGTTTGAATATTCAAAATATGAAATTTTTTAAAAATTTTGTTTTAAAAGTCAATTACAAAAATTTATTGCAAAGATTTGGAATTCAATTGAAAAACCCCAACTAATTTCTTTTGTTTAAATTAGATTCATTTGACACATAAATATCTATAATATTTTAAAAAAATTGATTTTTGGAATTTTTCTCCAAAAGTAAAATTTGTCATGCCGAACCATGTTTGCAAATAGCAAACGAAATCCTCGATGGATAACTGTAAGACGAGTACAGTTGTTCTTATTCATGAGAAAGGTAGCGTTATGGACTGTCAAGGTGTAAAGCTGTCCTCCAGTAATCCTTTGGGCTTACTAATTTTAGCTTCTTTAAAATAATTTTTTTGGAAGACCCCACACAGACTGTCTATTAGTCTGCTCTCATCAGGCTAAGTTCCTAAGACAAATTCTTAATATGCAAAGAAACATCTTAGGACCAAGACTAACAGCCTGATGATGAAGCTAGAATACGTCGCTAACCTACACGGCGGAACATTGGGTAAATAAAAAAAAATAAGTGTAAAGCTTCTAGAGCATGGTATAAAAGTGGTGGAAAGGTAGTTGAAAAAAAGGGTTAAAATTAAATGCGAAGATTAAATGCAAAGATTAAATGCAATTAGGTTTTATGCCTGGTAGATGCGCAATGGACGATACTTTTATACTCAGAAAAATGCAAGAAAGCTAAATTGAAAAGAATAGGAAGCTCTTTATCTGTTTTATTGACTTGTAGAAGGCTTTCGATCGGGTGCCAAGAAAAATGATTAAATGGGTTCTGTTAAAGATGATGGTCCCGGAAAGGCTGGTTTTATGTACAGAAAAGCAAAAAAGTGGGTTCAGGTTTAAGGTGAACACTCGGAAGAATTTGATGTTGGTGTAGGTGTCGATCAAAGATGGGGTTTCACCGTTTTTTGCAATAGTGCTAGATGTATTGTCTAAAGACGAAAGAAAATGTGCAATGAAAGCTTTGTCGTGGACTTTGTAGGTTCTGAGATTGCTTTTGAGAGGTTAAGTGTGAAGAGTAAATCTGTGGAACTCAGTAAGAAAACTCTTAGAAAATGCTCTTTATAATAAAAGGATATAAGAACATGATCAAGTATTTGGCTAGCGGAAGTCTCAACCTTTAAATTTATTCAACGAATTTTAAATTGAAAATTTACAGATGTTACAAAACGAAATAGTGATAAAAAAATAACACTATTAAAAGTACTTTAGATTAAATATAGTTGCTACATCAGATTGAAATTGCTTACTTCATTAAGTTGCTGTGATAATTCAAGCCATTATATTTGAATACCATTAGTTTCTGGGTAATATGAACTGAAGAAAAATTATATGGGTAAGATAGATTGGTTGGTGACAATTTTCAAAATGCCCTGATTTTCAGTATGTTATTGAAAAAAAACCCAAACTATTATTGAAAATCCTTAGATAACGGATTAGCATCTAAATGACTGAGCAATAGTTTTGAAGTTCTAATTGTCAGAGTACCAGTGTTAAACTCCTCTCAATCGAATAGCAAAAATCATAACTGCCAATCGAAATTATATTAAAAGTTGATCTATTAAACAAAATTTAAACAGCAAAACCTTATCTATAAGCTAAATTATGAGTAATTAGAAAGAACCAATTAAATTAAAATTGATACACTTGAGTATGTAAGGCGCGAATAAGAAGTGAAGGTTGTGTAATGCAAACAAATCTATACAAAAATAAAAAGAATAGGGCAATCATTGAAAATTTGGTTGATAAGCGGTCATAGATCGATGAAATGAACCATTGAATACTAGGTTAAATCATTGATTATCAATATAAAATTCAAAAAATAATGATATAATCCATAAACTTCAGATGTATGAAGTATTTTAAAAACTACGCGCTATATAAAATCTATCAATCTTTAATAAAAATATATTAAAAATAGTAACTATTATCGGGCCAATGCCGTTATAAGACCAGAACACGTTTCAAAGAACTCTAAGATTTGGTGCAATGTTCCCGGAGACTCTTCGTCGTCGTCCTCCCTCTTTTGTTCTGTTGTGTATCAAATATACTCTAACTCTCGTCAAAAACTTTATTGCAAAAAATAAATTTTAAAAATCAATAAAAGAATATTTGATAACAAACAAAAAAACAAACAAACAAATAAACAAACAAACACACAAACAAATAAATAAACACACAAACAAAAAAAAAAGAATAAATTTTTGAAAAATATAAATAAACAAAAAATTAAAAAAAATCTTGAAAAAAAACCAAAAAAAAAAGCAAAAGCAAATAAAAAATACAAACAAAACAATCCACACTGACACCCACCTGAAACCTCTGAGACAGCTCTGGTCATCCTTCGCACCTTGAGGGCATCTGGGTGTTCTGACGTGTGAAGGTTCTTGAAGTCCAACAGGTAACTCTTGCCATCAACCTGGTACAGCTGTAGACCCATTTTTACCTTTGGGGGCGTTTATGGTGGTTGGTGCTTTTTTAGATGTGTTTCAGTGTTTGTGGTGGGTGATTTGATTATATTGTGTTTAACTCTATGTTGCTAAGGATGATTTTTTAAGGGTGTTTGACGTCATGATTTTGTGACATTGTTATTGGTGTTGTTCTATTTAAAGACTTTATTTTTTGTTTTATATTGTTTTTGGCATCTAAATGTTACCGAAACCCCGATTTGCGGCGATAATGTTCGAATTACAAACATCCACATACATCACTTTAATGCATCGAATAAGGTTTACGTTGTGAAGCATAAAAACACGACAAAATTTGAATTTTTTATTTTGATGAAGCTTTTCAATGTTCTATAGCATCGTCAGGTAAAAATGAAAAATTAAGATTTTTCCATGTTTTTATGATTCGCAATTGGCTGATTATTCACAACGTTTACGTTGTTTTTTAAGCTTTAATGTACATCACAATGGTCAACACTCACATATTTTCCTGTTACCGGGTTTTTTCTGCGCACTATCACGTGATAATTCGTCACCACCTTCCACTCCTGAGTTGAACATAAATATTTTTTATCGTTTTAAATCTACCTACCAAACACACACAAGACTAACATATCCAAGACTCTTCATTGCCTTGAACACTTCGTGCATGATGTCGAGAGGTTTGCTCTGTGACCTGATGCCCAAATGCCACTTGGACTTGCGAGGAACGGGAGTCTTGACGTCTTGCACTGGTTCTAATGACACTGTGGCGTTCAACTCTGTGGTGGTTTTAGAGGGTATGGGTTTTGTAGATTTTGTTTAGTCGGTTGTGTGTCTGGTGGGTTGTATGTTTGCTGGGTTGTGTTTATTCGGTGGTGTGTTTGGTGGGTTTTGTGTTTGCTGGGTTGTGTTTGGTCGGTGGTGTGTTCGGGAGGGTATGTTTGAGGGAAAGGGAGAGAGGGGGGTTGTGTCTTTGAACTTTGAAATATTTACGAAAGTAAACGCTACAAAACATGGCAAATAAATACATTTACTGGAAAGAAATATTCAATTTTAAATTATATTCCAAATAAATTTTTGAAAATTATAAAAAGTAATGGAGCTCCAACTTGGCATGCGTTCGGGGTGGGCGTGTGGTGTTTGAGAGGTGGGTGAGACTACTGGTGCATTGCTCAAGTCGTTATGCTGGGTGATTTGAAAATAATGATAATTGATACATCCATTATGAGGCATTTTCATTAGATTATGAAACAGATGACGTTGTTCTAAGCATCGACGTTAAACTGCCTTAAATTGAGCGTCTATGGTTAAAAATTGCTTTTCTGTTATATCTTGGTTAGCATTAGACTCCAATAGCAGGTATCGACAGGTTATGTTGTCATTTGGCAAGACGAATGAGCATTCTTTTTTTGACAACGGCAAAGCAAACAGTCCAAGTATGGGAACGGCGGATCTTGAATTCGATAATTTCAAGCTGAACGTTAGCTCAGACTGGCAGCGATGAAAACGTTTCCCAAATAAATGACTTATTTCATAAATTACGCTATAGTAGTATCAATAATCTAGGCCGACTGCTGTCAACCCCAGTACTGGGACCTGTGCAGCAGTATGATCTATTATGATTATTCATGAGGTTGTCATAATTTCACACATCACCATCGTTATAATTGAAAACCTTTATTAGCATATTAGTGTTGATACTCTTGATACTGATATTGGCTCGAGTAAATTAAAAGTTAAAAAATCAGTAGCCTAAAAAACGTGTGAATTAAATCCAGAATCGTACAAAGCTTTGAATATCTCTATATATCATAAACCAAAACACACGAAATTATCAACTACAAACATGAAAATAAAA